>JAZHYW010068425.1:0-106207 GCA_037355805.1 Ixodes ricinus
TGGCAACCACCATTTTACGGCAATGAAATGTCACTCTTTCTGCAGAATGGCAGCTAGTTTTGCCTATTTTGGTAAATTAATGTATTGTTTCCAAAAAAAGGTCAAAACAGTGAGTATGAAAAAAAACATATTACTTTAACTTCACCTTCTAGCTGTACAGACATATAGCAGACAGGGCCACGAAAACGAATGATTAAGCCTCGTACTTTATGCCATGTTTTACATCTTGCAGAAAATAACAAGTGTGCACTGTCCATTCAGCATTTCTGGGTCCTATACATATGTGAAGGGACTGCTGCTTTGGTTGCACATGCAACCTCGGTGCTAACAAAACTGGAGCAGGGTCGATGTTGGCAGAATAAACAGGAAAACAGGGCTGCCGGTATGCCTCATAGCGGCGTGCCGACATGTCACCAAGAGTCTCGGCTTCTTCAGGGCGTTCTCCAGGCCCTGGAGAAGCCAAGACTCTCGGTGAAATGTGAACACGCCACTTTGAGGCATTCCAGAAGCTCTATTTTCGCCTCGTTGGTACTCAGCTTATCACAACACAGTCATGCAAGCAATAACGTTTGTCATACATTCAACTATACGGTGCTCCTTACCTAAGGCCGTATCACCCAAGACCATAGGCCTGTCAAAGCATGGCCAAGGGAAGGCACTTGCCTTCTCACTTTTTTAAGAGAAAGGACTATTTATGCATTTATTCCTTTCTCTTCCTTTCCTTTTTGCCTGCTTTCTACTTTTATCTAAGGTGGAATTGCGGTCCAAATCAGACCTAGAGCTATCACAGTATGAAACACTTTGAATGCACTGTCAAGAGAGATGTAAGCTAGGCTCTGACTTACATGCTCAGTTTCATCATCGCTTGATACAAGATGTCGACGACCTTGTTCGCCACAGTTGAACCCACGGGTTCCTTTTTCATGAGCACTTCATGCAGTGCTCCAAAGCTCGGCAAAGTAAATGATTGCCCATCAACATCAGTCAGGGCAGACCTGCACATTTCGTAACGAGAGAAAGGTAACATAGCTGATCTTCAGCCTTGTTACTGAATTATGCAAAGGAATACAGGCTGTATACATTTACAGCATATTATGCAT
This sequence comes from Ixodes ricinus, assembly GCA_037355805.1. Classification (NCBI taxonomy): domain Eukaryota; kingdom Metazoa; phylum Arthropoda; class Arachnida; order Ixodida; family Ixodidae; genus Ixodes; species Ixodes ricinus. The sequence continues at coordinate 1,101 of JAZHYW010068425.1, forward strand.
AGTAAAACTTGAGAGCCCCGTGTTCTTACATTTCAAGGCCGGAGATGGTGCCAATATCATCACCTCCAGAAGACGATGCTTGGCACTGATCCTCGCTTACTGGCTGCACCTCCTATAATAGAACAGCAAAGACAAAATAACTTAGCTGGCTACAAAGGGTATGCAAGCACTCAGATTATTAGAGTAAATACTTTGAAGTCTAAGCTTATCAACACAATGGTGATGACACCACACTTTTTTGTTCTGATACTGATTAGTAGCTTGTCTTTCATTGAACTAGAAATACAATAAGAAAAAGAATCCAGATAACTATGGCACAGAATAGCAGCAGCAATCAGTGCTTCAAATAATGTAAAAAAGAAAAAGAAATAAAAGGAAGCACTTTTTCAAGGATTCGTGTGTGATGCTGTTAAAATGAAATACAAAGAGGAATACAGGTTCAACTATACAGAAAACACATCCTCCAACACACCCTCTTTCACTTTCTTGATACCTGCAATTGGACAGAATATCAATTAATTGCCTTAAAGCATGCTGCAGTGCATTTCATGTAAGCTGGCTCCAGATAAAAAAAAATTTTTTCTTTCCTACACTAAATGTGATTTAAGGATATAGAAATGTTTATAAAAGTTTTACAATATTGTTTTTCATATTTCGAGTTCCAGCAACTATGTAAGTACAAAAATATTTCATACAGCGACCATCAAGGGATTTGCTGAAGCTCCTGGCTGGAGGACACGTACAGATGACATGTGTGGAATAAAATCCTCATCTGACAAATCCAAATAATCATTGAAGTCCTTGTCCAGTACCTGCACAAAAGGAATATGTCAACAAGGAAAGCACTTTTAACACAAGCTGAACATAAGCGCAAGGAATGGCACTAAAAATGATGGGCACGGCTCTACTGATCATAAAGATCAGAATACCATAAACCTAGGCCAATGCTAAATCCAGGATTTTTTTTTTTTTGGAGGGGGGGGGAGGGAGGGGGGGAGGGAGGGGGGCAAAATGCATCTGCATGTTATTCGTGTCTCTAGCTTATTGCTCGCCCTCCTGCATAAGTTTTCCCCTTGGCTATGCCACTCAGCCTAGGAGCCTAGCTATAGTTACCAATTATTAAACTCAAGATTGCTCTAATTAAATAGGGTGTCTCAAGATAAATTTCTGGCGCTTCTATATTTGATTGCAGCTCAATGAGACGAGCCCTTTGATAGTAAACACGACCCATATGAGGTCAGCTTAGTTGCCAGAAAAAATCTGCCAAAAAATTACCAGGACCAATATTGGGCATGCACAAAAATGGCTTAAATGGCCAAGCAGGCCCTTTTCCTGCACTTATCCACGACACATCAGTCGACCCACTTGGTTCTATTAAAATTTGAGTCTTACATTTGGCTCAGGCCAAAATCTGGTAATCACGAAAACTATTGGATAAAGAGCTCCACAAAGAGCAAAATGAATACAAACACAGGCCCCAGACCACGTGGTCGAGGAAGGGAGGAGGAGGAGGAGGAGGAGGAGGAGGGGGGGGGCTTCAGCGGCGACACATAAAACACCAAGCATGCGCCCGTGTTTACAATAACCGCTCACCCGCAACGTTTGAAAATAAGCAAAGGAGGTATCAAGTGCCCACCCCAAAACCTCAGCGTCTTCTCCGAGCGCACCGGTGCAAAGCGGTAAAGCTTGACGCGCGCGCTCCGGTTCAAAACGGTAAAGCCGCGCTGAACCGATGCGCACACGGTTTAATGTAAATAATGTCGATTTGCGACCCATGAATCATCACTGCTAGTGTCTGAAGTGTCTGAAGACTCTGAAGCAAAGCGACTTACTTGGAATCGGTCCACATCGAGCTTCACATGGCAGCTCAGAACGGAGCAAGCCCCTATAGCGTCCATCAAGCCACGAAGCGTTGGCGACTCCAGCTGGCACTTCCTCTTCACATCCGCGTGAGGAATCCAAACCAGACACATTGTGCCTGCCATCTTGCGCGAAACTCAGTTGGCAAAGTTACGATGTATCAAGGAAGCAACGAATGCCGCAGACCACGTGTGTTTGTGGATTGGATTGATCTACGGATGCTCTTCGTCACAAATAAATGCGAGAGCCAGTGCAGATCAATGACCCGACCGAAAAAGAAAAACAACTGTCTGACTTTTCTTGCTTAAAATGGTTCAGTTCAGTTTGGTAGCTTCTACAAATAATGCAAACCCACGTAAACATGGAATTAAAAAAAAAGAATACATTTTTAATATTTGCATTAAACCCATCTTAAAAAAAATATATATACATATATATTTTTTGGCGGGATCTTAGACGCTCGCTGCCCGAGTTTGCTGAGCGCCTGGTTATCTTGCCACATATCGCCCTTTACAGCGCAATTTTCTTCATCACCCGTGAGGTTAATGCTCGGAATCTCTACTGAAACCACAAGCAGCTTATCAGTCTGACCCGACACCGTAAGTACTTTAAATATCGCACATATCCGGTCATTTTTTTTTCCGTTGTTGTACATTTGCTGGACAAAAAGCCTCTGTTCGAATTGTTTGTTTTTTCCTGATGTTCGTATTACTTTTCGTTGATTATGTTTGTCTTACTTTATTTGCATGACAGGACTGATTTTTGGCCTTTTAACTGAAGTTATAAAAGGCTGTTCGTTTTACAAGTTAGTTTCTTCCAAAATCTTATCTGAGTTAATTTCATGCAAAATCTTATCTTATTACATATTTCCATACGAACGACTGGCTCGTGCTTCCTGCTGATGACTGAGGATCCAGCTGGATGAAAATAATATTTCGAGAGTATCAGAGGACCTCATGAATTACAAAAAAATTGGTGGCAAGTTGCACATTTAGCCATTATTTTTTTTTCACTTCCCAGCTAAAATTTTTTATTAAATCCAATTGGAATTTTAGCTGGTTTTAACTGGAACCAATAGATTTTAGTGGGTTCCAACTGGAAGCACACTGGCCAGTGGGTCTCACCAATTGGAATTATTTTTCCAGTTGGAACCTGAATCAGTTCCAAATGGTTCCCATTGGTTCCCATTGGCAGTGACCAACTGGTTGTCCAAAACCCAGTTTGTACCAATAAGAAAATTCCAATTGGAACTTAATGGGAATTTTCAACTGGGTTATGTTAGTTTTTTAAATCACCTCTGATTTCCCACCTATTTGAAACTGGAGCCTTCCCTTGAGCAGAAAACACACAGGAAAAGGAGGAGGAGGAGGAGGGGGAGGAGGGGCGAGATTACACGCTTCCTGCTCTGCCACTTCCCTCCGTCCTCTCCTCCCTTGCTCTTCGTTCTCCTTTCCTACACCATGTGTTGTTTTAATATCAACTCTGTCCGCTGCAGATGCCTGGTGTCCGGTATTTCTCCTGCCCCAAGTGCAAGTGGAGGGCCTTCAACCTGAGTTCATTGTTTCGTCACTTTCGAGCTAGCCATGGCCATGAAGGAAACTGGACGTGCGGACTGCAAGGTTGCATGAAAACTTTTTCTCTTTATGTGTCGTACAGAAAACATGTCGGATGCAAGCATGCCGCCATGTTGCATGGAAGTGGTGTGACTAAGAGTCTTGATGAGCCGCAACATGCCAGGACTGATTTAAACCCGCCTCTGGCAGAAGCGGAAGGCAGTGTTTCCAATGACCAAAACGTGGAAGGTGATGGGGACCCTGTGAAGCCACTTGCGCTCATGTTCCTGAAATGGAAGGAGGGAAGACGGCTTCCAGAGTCTACGTTGGACGAAATAGCTAATGACATTCTTAGCTATCTCGAACTGTTTGCTGAGCATTGTGAACCACCATCAGATCTGCAACAGCAGCCAAAGCTGCAGTGGTCGAGCAAGTTAGAAAACCTTCGAACTACCAGTGGCCGAAATGGCTACTGGAAAGCATGCTTTCCATATGTGGAGCCAGAAACTGTGTCTCTAGGAACAGATGTAAATGGGAAGGCTGACACTTTTCAGCATGTTCCTTTGTGCAAAATGTTGCAGTGCATACTGGAAAACCCCTATGTGTGGAGCGACATCCACAACCAGCTTGCAGAGGAAGGCTACCTCTCCAGTGTCTTCGATGGCACCGCCCACCATGACCACGCATATTTTCATGGTGACCGAAAGAAACTCTGCATACAACTGTATAGTGATGAGTTTGAGGTTTGCAATCCTCTGGGGAGCAAAAGAGGGAAACACAAATTGATGGCTGTTTATTTTTCGATTTTAAACTTACCCCAAAAGTTAAGATCTCGTTTGTCAGGGATACACCTTGCCCTGCTGGTGAAGGATAAGTTTGTAGCTACATATGGTCTAAAAAAGATTTTTGATCCACTTATAAAGGACATTGCAGAGCTTGAGAAAACAGGCATCACTGTGAATGGAGAGGTGCTCTATGGCTCCGTGATTGCAGTGACTGGAGACAACCTCTCCAGTCATAGGCTGGGAGGGTTTACATGCAGTTTCAACCGTGGGCGAATCTGTAGATTCTGCATGGCCCTCCGCAATGAAATCGCATACAAGCATCTGGAGTCAGATTTTGTGCAACGAACTCCTGCAGGGCACAAACATCACATCGACATGCTGAGGTCTGGGGTATTGACTAGTTCCCTCTATGGAGTGCGAGAGCCCTGTGCCCTGACCTTCTGTGGCTTCGAGGCCACAGAGCACTTACCGCCAGATGTCATGCACGACGTTCATGAAGGTGTCATACCTTTCATAATGAGACACGTGATCTCCCACTTGATCGCTAGTGACTTCTTCACCCTCAAAACATTGAACCTGTGCATCTTGAACTTTAACTATGCCCCATGTGATGCCAAAAACAAGCCTGAGCAAATATCAAATGAGTACTTAAAGGGAAAGTCCAACATCAGGGGAGCGCTTCTCAGGTCTTCTGTTTCTTTAGGCATTTTTCTATGTATGTTGGCGAGCACGTTCCATGTGAAAATGAGGTTTGGCGACTGTACGTGTTACTCAGAAAAGTTGTCGACATTGTCATGAGCCGCAAAGTCCCTAAGAAACATGTGCATTACCTTCAGCGGCTGATTCATTTTTTATGCCTTGATTTTCAAACGTTGTTTCCAGCCGCTTCCGTCCCATGCAAGTTGCACTACCTAACACATTACCCCTCGTACATTCTGAAGTATGGTCCCCTTATTAACCTGTGGGCGATGCGCTTCGAGTCGAAGCACCAATACTTTAAGGATGTTGCCCGCAAGGTGCGGAACTTCAAAAACATTGCACGTACATTGGCATTGAGACACCAGTACTTAGAAACTTACATAGCCACACAAGTAAGCAGTGAAAATATTGTGACTACAGGGTGTAGACCCATCTTGTTTGAGCATCTGCCAGAGATTGTCAGATCGCACATTGTCGATTGTGGCCTAGCAAGGGACAATGTTGTTGTCTTGAAGTCCCTTGCCATCGACGGTTTTGTCTACTCACAAGGCTGCGCAATCGTCCAAAGTGTGAGTGAAGATGATCACCCACAGTTTGCGCAAGTCTGTGAACTGTTCTGTGTAAACAGAAGGATTGTGGTTCTGGCCTATGTGCTCGACACCATTGAGTTTGATGAACACTTTCATTTGTACACTGTGAATGTGACTACAGAATGTGTTGTTTTGACCAACCTTCATCACTTCCAGAATGAGCCACTGTTTGTGAAGAAAAAGATGAACAAACATGTAATAAATCCTCGTCATGGTTTGTTTTGAGTGTGTAGTGCTTACAAAGATGTAAATAGTTGTTTCTGGTGCTTCAAATACTTCAAAATGTTATTTTGAGATGTATGTTTTATTTCTAGAGTGATACCCTTTTTGTGACAATGAAAATAAATGTATGACTAGCCTAAGTCGGGCATGGTCAGGTGGAATGGCTGGAGTGTTTATTGATTGAAAGACAGAAGGCTTAGCCCGATCCAATATCCTAGTAGCCTTCAATACTGGTGTTGGGGGACAGAAGCCTCACCCTCTAAAGATGTCTTTTAATGATTCTCCAATTGCTCAACTACAACGTCTGGGGCTGTTGCACTTAAACGTTCTTAATTTCTCGAGCCTGTATTTGCGCTGTCGCTAACCATGTTCCGTTTGCCAATTTTTCACACGCCCCTTCTCCTCCAATCAAAAGAGCACGAGAGCCAGCCGTGAACAGACTTGCTCCTCCCCCAACATGCAGTAAAGCCAAGGCTAGAGCACTAGCTCATAGCATCGCTATAGTCCCGCTGCACGAACCTCGTGCAGCTTGAGGATCTACTGGCACTGGTAGAAACGAGCGAGCTGAACATGAACACTTCAAATCGAAAAAATAAAACGCGGAGGACAAGCACAGGACAAGCACGTACGTTTCAGTACGGGCCCACAGCAAAGCTGCGAGCCCGTACCGTCTCGCCCGTCTAGCCTTCGCATTAGTGCATCTCAGGACGAGACGGAATATATCGTAAGAGAACCGATGTAGTCTCACCATTTTGGGCAGAAGTGCGTGAGTAACCGATGCTATTTTTGCGGTCGCTCGCACGTAAACAAGCAAAAAGCTTGTACACGACGCCCGCATTCATCCGGCCTGAAAACAACTTGAGCGTTGGCTTGGATTGGATATCAGCTGCCCATTGTGCTTAGTTGAACTTGCGAAATCCGCCAAATTGAGCGGTCAGCCTCTTGACTTGTGCTTTCTGAGCCAAAAGGCTCGTTGGGTTGAGCGTATGTCTGCAATTAGGTGGTTTCCGAGTTTGACGACTCCGAAATCATGGGTGTACCACCGCAACACCCTCTTAACACGATTTCGGTACCCGCGGGGTGTAAAAAGGATGTACGAAGGGTGTAGGCCTTTCCGTACACCCTTGAATGTTCAAAAATCATGTAAAAATGGTGTAGGAAGGTGTGAGTCTCGGAAAAACACCCCTAACACGAATACGGGTGCTGAAATTTCTAGTGTGCAGGGGACCAGTGGTGGCGGGTGTGCGTGTGGGGGGTTTGCAGGCCAAACAACGACGGTGTTCCTGAGCAGCCTAGCCGTATGTCGGAATCCCGGCGTACTTCGATTTTTAGGAGAGGGAGTATGGCGCACCGTGCATTCACGAGGGCGCCTATCAAACCATTTAGCCGTCTTGGCCGCTGGGCAGCTATTTAGTTGCCTCGCCTCAGACACGATCACGTGGTCGTGTCGCCGCGGGGTCGATCGGGATCTCGAATTCGGCTCCCGACGGGCCGCTTTCCTAGCCACTGGATGGCGCTGCAGACGCCTCATGGCGGGCGAGGAGAAAACCTCCTCGCCCATCGGTCGATATTGTCGGGTAACCGGGAGGCAAGAGTCTCTTAGGATTCCGGCCGGCGCTCAAGAAAGGCGAGTGCTAGCAACTGCTCTCGGCAATAGCGGGACACGAGGCCTAGGGGCCCTCTTTGTGTTAAGCTTGGGCTTAACGTACGTTTGTAAATATTTGAGTAATGTCGCGTGTGTTTGTAGTATAGATTGAGTGTTTTGTAGCGTTGTGTTTTTATGTACCAATAAACGGGGAGCGGAATCCCGCTCCCGTGAAAGAACCAGGCTGGACTCGGGTTGTTGACGGACCACGTGGGGAACGGCGTATCGGCGGCGGTACGCGAATTCCCACAGACTATACTTTTTTTTTTACTTGTAGTTACGCTTAGAACATTTGCTTATATTTTTTGTCGCCCAACCCAAAACCAACGTCATACTTAAAATGTGGCCCGTCACACGAAAGCGGCGTATAGGCGGGTCGTGTGGGTGACCACAAAACGTGGACTGCAAATTCTTCCTGCGAAATGTACGCATTGGCGCAGAAAAAGAGGCCGATTACGGCCATTAGCCTCTGGCAAAGGGTTATTTTTTGGGAAAATGATTGAAGCAGTCGGTATAATTAGGCTATTCATTACTTAACTTTTTAATCACTTAAGTTAAAGGCTCCGGTTTCAATGAGGAAACTTTCTGGCCATGACTGAAAACCCCGAAATTAATGCACTTTGACAAAAAAAAAAAAGACGAAAAAAGCTTTAGCGCATTTGTTGAACAACGCGGAACGCCCGTGTGTCCGCTTTCGCACTCGAACGCGTTCGACGAGTAGAGTGGAGGCAAAGGGCGCTAGCTTGATGTCTACCCTCTAATCCTTCCAATCAGAGCTCGGCGTTCTCCTCCTCTCCTCTGTTTCTCGGCGCACAATGTTTTGCTTGGGGTTCACAATTCCGTCGGGAAGAATGCGCGGGCGGTCACGATACTTGCAAGAGCATGGCCGCCAGCTCTGGGCCACGAGGCAACAGTTCTGGCGCGGAGATGGGTTTGGATAGGAAACTGAAACTTCAGAACGCGTCCAAACTGAGTGTTATTATTTTTTTTTCGAGCTTTGTAAAATGCTACAATGCTTCATATATTTATAATGTGGGTCGATTTAGTAGTTGTCGATGATGCCCAGTAAGTTAATATTTGAAACCGTACATTTTATTCTAGTGAAACAAGTTAATTAATTAGCTTAAATATACCGGCCGCAATCATTTTTTTTTCTTCTAAATTGGCCCTTTGGTTGAGACAGATACCCCATCAATCTTTTCTCGCGTGTGACGCGTACTTTTCGCAGGAACGATTCGGCTCCGCGTTTCATGAAACACCACGTGTATATATGTATATATGTATATATAAAACATTACCTTACATTGCCAGGCTACCCACGTTAGGCGGGACGCCTCGAACCCTCTCCGAAGATGGAACCATCCATCACCGTAAAAAGACAGTCTACGAGTTCTGCTTTCCTGCACGACACAGGGAGACAGCTTGTGTCGAGTGCCAGCGAAGCTCAGAGTACCATTAAATCGGAAGAAATGCCACGTGCGAAGGGACAGGTACGAATTTGCGCAGTAACTTGAAACAACCGCGATGATGGGTACGAATCACGTGACCTCTTTTTTTCTTCTTCTTAGTTTAGTGGTAACGGCGGCAATATTTAAAATTGGTAAAAAAAAGGAAACGTCGACAGTGATTGCTTGTATTCTTTCTCTCTCCCTGTTGTCGGAAGAAAAAGAAAGAATGAAAGAAAGAAAATCCTGCGCCACGTTGTGTGCGTGGTTGGCATTCCCCGACGCCGAGATCGGCGTTGTATAGCAGCCGTGCACACATAAAAGGGGCGGAGTGGAGCCGGATGGAAATACGCGTGTAAAAGAGCTGGAGAGAGCTGTTTGTGAGGGAAGAGCGGCGGAGGCATCTTGAGGGGGTGGCGACGAGGCATTCTCGGAAAGCGCCTCGACGACGACGAGTCTCCGTGCCGCTCTGGTATCCCGCCCGTGACGCTGTCGGCCGCCAGCCCCACTCGCGTCGTGCCGGAGGAGATTCGCCGCCGCGCATCTCCTACCAAGTTCTCATTACCTCTGCTGGTTATCTCTCAGCCTCCACCTCCTCCCTCCACTGTCTCGGTTTCTTCCTCTTCACTTTCACGGCACCAACCCACGCATACGCTGTAGTTTTTTCTGCGTACCCCTCGCTTTTCCCTATCGCTCTTTGAGTCGGTCTCTTCTCCCCGCACTCAATTCATCAAAACGACGCTTTTAGAGTTATCCCCGTCACCCTCTTCCAGAAAAAAAACAAACAAAAAATTAAAAAAAGGAGGGTCGAAACGAGTAAACGCCCATATAAAACAGCACCCCGTTTTCACTCTCTCAAGTCCGTATCAGTCTGCGACCCCGCAGCGCACCCCACCCCTTCTCTGCAAGACCATCATAATCCTAACAATAATAACATCAACGCTCAAAAACTAAAACAAAAAAAAAAAAACTCGCGTGCATCAAGTAAACATTGCGAGGCCAGGCGACGACACCGGCGCCGGCATATACTTATACACCGCGTATGCGACGATGAAAAGCCGCGAAGTGTAGCGTAAAATTCGAAAGTGCCACGCTTCCGGCGTTGCTCGGGTGTCACCTCCGCTGCCTCCCCCAACCCCTCCCCTCCCTGCCCCGCCTGCGTGCGTGTAATGGGTGGAAAAGCAGCCACCCCCTCCCCACCCTGCCACCCGCGTCGTACCGTCGCCGTGTCGGGGGTGACTCCGCGCGACGCGCGCTCCAATCCATGGACCATGCGAGCTTGCTTTCCATCGCACGCACGCCTGCGTTTCTGGAAAGGTCGCGAGGACAATGCCGCTAGTGGTCTAATAACGCTGGAGTGGGGGGAGTCGGCGGGCCGCGTTCCGGGGCGCTGTTGCGGTGGTTCGACCACGACTATGTACAAATTACTCAAAAAAGGTAGTTAAGTTAAGTTACTGAGTATCGACGCCAAAAGTAATTGGAGTAGAGTAGAAATTACGCATTCGTAATAGTAATTGAGTGAACTACTAACTACTGTAAAAAAGTAGCGAGTTACTTTGAAGTTACTTTCGAAGTTACTTTTTTATATTTTTGTGGTAGCGAAATGAACATTAATTTTGATCCGTGAAAAACCCAGCGAGCCTAAAATAAATGCAGTCATTTTATGGCTTGCGTTTTCACCAAAATAGTTTATTCGCCCGCAGAAGCAATTGACTGTCAAAGTTCTTGATACGGAGGTTTTCCCTCTTTCCTCCTAAAGACGTCCCCAGCCAAGCTAAAAAGGCGTTCCACCGACGCGCTGGCTGGAACGGCAGCGTTGAATTTCGAGAAACAGGCTGTGCATGGTCGGGTAAGCGAGTGTCGATCTTAGGTGTCCGGGACGAAACATGCGAGGTTTGCCTAGTGCTAGAGGGTCTTTTATAAGAAAATCTCCTCCTTTTTCTTTTTTCTTCGGCAAGTTGAGATTGTTATGACCGGCCCTTCTTTATCCCACGACGTTCGGAGAGAACGCTTGAGCGAGTGCACCTGACCGTCAAGGGTTCAAGTCTCGCGCCACGACGATGAGATCATCCGAACGACTGTGCTTGTGCTACGCTACTGAAAAAAAATTGTTTTGGTTTGACAGAAGATGAAACGAAGTATATTACGCCGCTGATGTCGGGTCCAACAAAAGTGATCTCCCAAGGGTGACTCGCAATCCTCGCCGGCGACTACGGCATCTTGACGGGCCTGACACGCCTGACAAGTAAATCGTTTTCAACAAAAAGGAGGTCTTCTTAGCGTGGAAAGTCGGAAGGGCGCGTAGTCCAACTACGTGAACAAGCATCGTCGCTCGTACAGTTGCAGCTGGAAGCGGGAACGTGCTCCCATGAACGGATTATTCCGTGTCTGCGTTTGTGCGCGGGGGAGTCGGGCTTTGCAAGGCAGTACGCGCTGACGACAAGGCGACCATGGGAGCAGGCGCCCAGCTGCGAGGTCATTCCAGTTGCGCCTTCCGTGGAACCCCCAAACCGCTTGAGGCAGAGGTCACTAAAGGCAGACAACATGAAAACAACAATAACCCTGGGAGTGTCCCCGTCTTTCACGGTTGCAGCTGAAGGCGCGGCGCCTGCGTGCATTACCGGATTAGGTCAATACCGGACCAAGGCTTGCTAGCATCTTTGCCTGCGTTCGTGCGCGCCGGTGTTATGTTTTGGCTGCTCGTCGCCACCTTGGCCCAAGGACGCCTGTGATGCAGTTTCTACGGCTGCCGAGTATAAGTGCGTGGGAACGGAATGTGAAGGGGGCCCCTTGTTGCGGAATGCCACTTCATCTGCCGGCGTCTTATTTATTTCTGCGCTCAAACTTTTGTGATGAGCAAAATTAGCACTAGATTTCGAAAGTAGTTAGTAGTTTGAGTAGAAGTTACCTGAAAAATGTAGTTAAATTAAACTACTAATTACCCAAATAAAGTTGTAATTGAAAGTTACCAAGTTACTCGGAAAAGTAGTTAAACTACAGTAGTTTGAGTAGAGTAGTTGAACTACGTCCAAGTCTGGTTCGGATCGACGGTATGGTTGGCTTTCGAGCTCGTGATGTTTGATTTTAAAGGTTTACTTCTATGACACCCCGTTTCGCGGCCACCTAAAACGCCCCCAGTACGAATTTCTTAAAGTATTCGAGCGACGCGTCGTCTCTCGTTTGGTGAAAGGCTGTGTAAGGGAAAAAAGGCTCGTGCAGCCAGTTGCGTCCTGCATCGCAGCGCCTCCCCATTGTGTCGCCATAGCAACAGCTCGACGCAAGCTGCAGTCTTAACGCAGTCGAAGGCAACTGTGTAAACAAACCTTTATAGTTTAAAAAAAGCGTATTCTTGATTTTGGTTTATTGCGTAGGAACGTTTTTTTTTTTTAATGCTGGGTTGTTAGTTTGTTTACCAATAGCCAGTCTTTTTTTTATGTGCGCATTTGACGATTTTGAAAACGAGAATTCAAACGTGTCTTTGTAGCGGAGAACAACACTCGCCGCTGATAGCACTGGCAAGTTCGACATCTGGTGTGTTCGTTCTACCACCAGACGGCCAACATCGTAATGTATCACTGAACAGTTGTGGGCACAACTATTTAAAACAAACCCAGCTTTTTTTTTTCTTTTTTTTTCCTTTTTTTTTGCGATTTCTATACGCGTTTGTACGGGCTAAACATTTAGAAGTACCGAGAGACTACAGACACGTATCGAGCCTGGTCGATGCACAAGCGCAGCTGACAGAACTTATGCGACTGTCTCTCTACCCGTCGGAAGAGGGACACAAAGGGTGGTTCACTTACGGAAAACCATGAAGCCCGATTTTGAGGACTCAGAAATACTGCGCCAACACGACTCCACCCGCGTGCGTCATTGCCTTTGTCGTGTTCTCTTTTATTCTAAACGCCACCCAAGAACCTGGACCACTTCCTGTGACGTGATTGCTGCGTCATTGGCGCCGAATGGCGCCAAAGTGCTTACCCTGCTGGATCCTGCTACGTTTCGTCGAAATATCAGGAATTTGCGCCAAAACTGCGCCAAGACTTAATTAAGAGACCGATCTCACCAGTCAGTTTTGTGTGCGCCGCCGCCGCCACGCATCGAAGAAACTTTAGTCTTTCTGTAGATGCGACAACCTCGCTGGAGCCCTACGCGTGCAGAGCACGAAACGGCCCGAGCCGTCTCGTGCACTGCCTCCCGTGAATTAAAGTTATGGCGGCGTCACGCATGCGCCGAACGCTTGGTGAGATCGGTCTCCTTCAGGCCCTGCTGTACGACCGGATTGTTAAGCCGGGGTCGCGCCGCTTATACATCACACAAAAGACAGTATGCAGACATCAGTCACCGCGATATCCGTGGTTCAAATGCCGCGTGCGAAGTTTCTCCTAAAGCTCACTGTCATGCGGCACCCGAAGCACGGATCTCTTGGTGACTTGCGTTCCAATCTGTATACAGACTGTCTTTTGTATGACGTATAAACAGTGTCAGAGCCTCCTGACAAAGCCTGGCAGATCGCCACGAGAAGCGGCGGCCGAAATAGAAAAGGTGGAGCGGTAGGCAGCGGATGAGAGAAGAGCCACGTGACTGGCGCCCCGCTGCGGCGAGACGCCGAAACACACCTCTCCCGAGCGAACAAGTGTGTTTCGGGTCCTCGCCGCCGCAAAAGCTGTGCGCTGACGTCCAGGTTCCCCGAGAAATGTCTCTTTGGTGCTCTGTGCTACCAGGTCCTCGCGCTGCAAATCTATGGCTCCGTCGTCGAACTGCCAGGCTTTGTGAGTGAGGACGCTTATGAGGACGCTATGGCATTGTGAACCCGGCTTTATGGGCTCGTGCGAATTTCCGGCAGTTTTGATTATCGCCTTATAAAATCTAACCCCCTTCGGTTTTATATCTGCGTCAAAGAGAGTGCTCTCTCAAGTTTCGTGGTCTGTTCTGGCGGATTAGTTTCGTTGAGTGCGCTTCTCATCTCGCACTGGTGTACTGCAGTGAAGCGGCAACCGCGTGTTTCACGAAAGGTTGCTGAGCAAACTAACCACACTTTTAAAGAACAATGAGGTACTCAACTGGTTTAGAAGTTAACTAGCCCAACGGCGGCAGTTTGCAGTTGGACAACGCACGCTCCTACGTTGCTCCTGTTTCTTGGGGTGTCCCCCAGAGATCTGTGCTCGGCTCTTTGTTATTTTTAACATTTATCAACGGTATTCAAATTGGAGTGCCGGCAAATCTCAAGTTGTTTCCAGATGACTGCGTTCTTTTTTGTGAAATTGCGAGTCCTGCTGACTGTGAAATGTTGGAAAGAATTCATAATTAATTCAAGGATTGGCAAACGTCCCTTAATCATTCTAAAACTATGTGCATGTCCGTCACGCGTAAAAAAGAGCCTGCGTATCTTAATTATTCTTTTGGCAATGCCAACCTGCCTAGAGTGTCTTTTTGTAAATACCTAGGTGTGATTACAACGACTGACGTGAACTGGAATATGCGTATCGCACAAATAGTTGCGAAATCATTAAACAAACTTGAATTTTGGCGCAGGAATTTTAAGCATGGCACATGGGGCACAAAGGTGATGTATAAAAGATTTATTAGACCAATACTACAGGGTGTCTCAAATAGCTGTCAGGCTTTTTAAATCATCCGCAAAATTCGGTTTTTAAACCTATCGCGCTACGATTTTGCGAAGCGTTGCCCACAGGTGGTGCATTTTTTCTATAAAATTTGCAAAGAGCGAGCTTACCTGAGAAAAGAGTAAAAAAAAAGAAAAAGGCTTAACTTGACTATGGATCACTGTTCTTCAAACAATAGGGTGCCCTATTGTTTGAAGACCGGTGGCTCCGCTAAAAAGTGGATTTTTGGTTGCTCCAAGCAGTGCTCCATAATGGCTCAGACCAATCGTATCACTGTACTTCTAAAATCTCGATCGAAGCATACGATTCTTAGCGTAGTCTTCTCGACATTCGGCTACAACGAAAGCACATCTGAAAGGGCAACTGCCGCAGAGTTGGCCAGCTGCCAAAGTTATATTTATTTCGCCTCTCGGTCCGGCTACGTCCTAGCGTCCTGTCAAGGCCACGCTTCTGCGTTGCGCGTCGACCAGCTGCGTCGTGGGGTGTTGTTGACGCCATGCTTCTACGTCACATGTCAACACGCCTCTCACTCCAGCTGCGTCGCCCGCAACGCCGGGAACACTTGCGCCCTTGCTGGACTCGCAGCTGCCGTGTTTTGCTACGCACGTTCTGAGACGTTGTGACGTCTTTTAATGGAAGCATTTCACTCTTTTCGACCTGATTCGGCGTCCCAGAAAGGGCTCTGAAATTCTCAGCTCGTAAGCGTGACAAAATGCTACGAGTAACGCGTCTAGAAAAAGAAATGGAATATCTCTAGACATCACCATAATCGTATCGGGAGGAGACGAACGTAACCGTGACAAAAATAATCCCTGAATAAGGGGAACAGCAGGGACGAAGGACAAACACAAATCTCCAAACACAGCTAGGTGACTGGTGCGCGACCGAGAAAATCCGCCTAGTCCGGGTATCGAACCTGGGACCTAACCGTCCTGGCCTGCCCGGCTACGCTGGCGTGGAACGTCTCCGTTGTGGGAGTAACTAGAGCCCCGCCATTTTCGTCTCCCTTCTCATCGCCGGAGCGGCGTTCCTTGGCGCGGATGTGACCTCTCGATCGTTTTCTTTTTTTTTTTTTTTTTCGGCGTCGTCGCGCGGGTTGGCGCGTACCGTACCGTTGTGCCTTACCCGAGACACACCCAGTGCACGCCTAACGATGCCGTTCGCCGTCGAAAGATGGCCCTTCCGGCGTCACGCAAATCGTAGAGAGCCGCGCATGCTATGGCCAAATGCTTTGTTATGGCATGACATTGAGAACAATACTCCCTCCTCGCAACTGTTTTCCCCCGCCTGCTCTCTCCTTATTTCTTGACCTCTCTTTCTCGCAGTCTTTTTCTAAGGCTCACCACTCTAGAGGAGGAGATTGAACTATAGGGGGCGCTATGTGCACCTCGTTTTCCCCAAAGTTCTGTGTTCACCAACACGAGGCATGTGCACTGGATTTTTTACTTCACCTTTCTCGATTGAGCGCAGGGCAATATATATATATATATATATATATATATATACACAGGGTGTTTCACGAAAGGTGGACAAATTCGATATTGCGAAAACTACGCGTCGCAACAAAAAAAAAGGCTTGTGACTTTTTGATCCTGGGCCAGGGGCCTATTTAGAAAAATTATTAAAGTCCGAGATAATTAAATTGTTAATTATTTTTGCGTAATTAACTTTTTTAATATTGTGTTTAAGGGCATAGTTTCAATTAGAAAATTGCTCAGCGTCATCGAAAACACTAAATCAAGAAATTGCAGAACGATAGAAGGCACGGGAAGCATTTTACGGCTTTCTGAAAAACCGTACAAATTCGACGGGTTTTTAAGTTCGCTGTGGCTAGCGTTACGTCCGGACGGAGCACTGGAAACGCGTATACCTAACCCTCCCCCCCCCCCCCCCCACCCTCCTCTCTCTCCCCCGTGAACCTAGGGAAGGCGGGAGATTTGACGTAACTTGTTACGTCGGACGTAACGCTAGCCAGACTTGTACACGTTACTGAAAAATAGTAAGGAATTACATTTACAATTACTCAAGGCTAAATTGTAATTTATTACAATTACAATTACCCTTCTATAAAAGTAAGTGACCGTTACCCCAAAAGTAATCCGTTACTTTCGTGGCGTTACTTTCAACATTATTTTCCTCAATTAAGAAACAAAGACGTCCGCTGATGCCAGCATACCACGGGCAGTGAAGGGTACTAAGTAAGCCACACACTCACGAGTTTCACTCTATCCTCAAGCAGAGAATATCAAGTCTACGTCAGCCACCATTATATTTTATTTGTAAAAATATCTGCTTGAGATAAGATGCGTCCTGCTGGGTAAAAACAGGAAGAATAAAGGAAGGCTATTACCATTTTCGAAGTGCTCGCAAAAAGTTGACTCACAACAAGGGTAACTGGGATGCAGATAACCTGGCTGGAATTCACAAATAAAGTGGGCCAACCCTAGAAGTTGGTCTACAAAAAAGTAAGTAGCTTTTAAAACAGGGTCAAATAAGGTGAAAGAAGCGAAAAAGAAAAACATCTTGTTTTCTAAGAGAAGATAAGTGTGCATCGACGAACGAGGATGCTTGTGGCAATAACACCTTCACATATTATCACATCTCTTTTAGTGGAGTTTAGGGTAAACGGAGCGTTGTCTCGTGTTGTGACATTATGAAAATGGTCCTTGTCACTATAACCGAAAAGGACATTGTTAATTCTTGTCTGTGCACTTACCACCTTGAGCTTCTCGAAGAGGCATACAATAACTTGGGGTCTTCCTCTCCCCGCCTTCGATCGCAAAAAACAAAACAAAACAGGCACTATAAAAAGCGGATATAACTTGCCTCCCCCCTTCCCTTTATTTTTGTAGAAATGTTTATTTGGATTTTTTGACATTGTTGTTAGGCACTAAAAAAAATAGATTCAAGGGCTTGGTGTTGCAAAAAAAGGCTTTGCGGAACTGAAGAGTGCCAAGCCTCCCTTTGCACTGGTCAATTCGCGTGACAGTGTCAGTGCGCTCGACTTTACCAAAATAAAAACAACCCTTTCTTTAGAAGGGGGGGGGGAGGGTTGGTTCTGAAAAAAAAGTAACGGATTACAAGGAATCCGTTACGTAAAATATGTAAGGGAATTACTTTAAAATTACTCTAGAAAATATGTAATTATTCCGTTACAAAATTACCGATAAATGTAAGGGATTACAAGTAATTTCGTTACTTGTAACGGATTACGTACAAGTCTGCGCTAGACATTTCGTTTTAAGTTTCGTTTGTTATCGGAGCGCATCTCTGCCCCGGCAGCACCGCGCCCCGTGGAGTGATAGTGCAACTAACCTCTGCTGCGCTGTCATCGCGCGACGCAGCAGAGGCTGGTTGCACTATCTCTCCACGGGGCGCGCGTGCTGCCGGGGTGGAGAGGTGCGCCGATAACAAACCGAAATTTAAAA
The DNA here is from genome assembly GCA_037355805.1 of Ixodes ricinus. Lineage (NCBI taxonomy): Eukaryota > Metazoa > Arthropoda > Arachnida > Ixodida > Ixodidae > Ixodes > Ixodes ricinus. The sequence continues at coordinate 18,955 of JAZHYW010068425.1, forward strand.
AAAACCGTCGAATTTGTACGGTTTTTTTAGAAAGCCGTAAAATGCTTCCCGTGCCTTCTATCGTTTTGCAATTTGTTGATTTAGTGTTTTTTGACGATGCTGAGCAATTTTATAATTGAAACCATGCCCTAAAGGGTAACTGCAAAGAAAAAAGAGTGTATTTTTAAACAGCCTCATTAGGACAATCATGTCACAAAACTATTTTTCCGCCAAAAACAAAATTTTTTTACAGCAATATTTATTGCGCAGGACTGATTTTAGTTTGCGGCTATTTCACGCGTTTTGAATCGCGCGCCACAAAGTTGCTATTATACGTCACAGAGTTGCTGCTATACGTCACGGAGTGACGTATTCCGCCACTCCGCGGGCGTTGAAAGAGCGGGAGTTTCCAATGCGGAGTGAGTTGGGACTCTGACTAAATTACGTCCTGTGGCGTAAATATTGCTAGAAAAATTTGTTTTTTCACGGAAGATTTGTTTCGTGACATGCTTGTCCCAATTAGGCTGTTTAAAAAAAACCTTTTTTTTTCTTTGCAGTTACTCTTTAAGCCCAATAATAAAAAAGTCAATTACGCAAAAATAATTAACAATTTAATTATCTCGGACTTTAATAATTTTCCTAAATAGGCCCCTGGCCCAGGACCAAAACGACACAAGCATTTTTTTGGTGCGACGCGTAGTTTTCGCAATATCGAATTTGTCCACTTTTCGTGAAACACCCTGTATATTTACAGGGTGCTTTTTTAACTGCACCAAATTTTTAAATAAAGGGGATAAAAGTTTTATGAATGCGGTTTTCACTGCGTGTTTATATGGCTCGGCGGACATTAGATGGGAATATAAGCATCACTATTATCAGACTAATTAACTAAAATCCGTTAATTAACATTTTAATTACTGTAATTAGGATTTATGTTTATATTACAAACTTTGAGGCAGTCATATGCCAAGACTGTTTCATTTTGTAGAATTCGCGTAACCAGGTTGTGTACCGCGATATTCGTCTACGAATTTTGCACTTTTATCCGGCTAATGTAGCAAAGTTCGGCTATAGTGGCCACTTTCGTGGGTTTGCCGAATTGAGTGGATAAAAAGTCGGATTAAGTAGAAAATTCGGGGGCAGATATCTTGGGACACAGGCACATTACGCGTATTCTACAAAATGGAACAGTCTTGGCATATGACTGCCTCAAAGTTTGCAATATAAAGATACATCCTGATTACAGTAATTAAAAAGTTAATTAACGGATTTTGGTTAATTAGTTTGTTAATGGTGATGGTTATATTCCCATCTAATGTCCGCCAAGCCATATAAACACGCAGTGAAAACCGCATTCATAAATCTTTTACCCCCTTTATTTAAAAATTTGGTGCAGTTAAAAACAACAAAAAACACCGTATATTCAACGAGTGCTGCGTTTGCGCCAGCCGAACGCTGACGCGACGTTCGGCTATTCGTGGGCCGAGCGCAGCATCAAAGCGCAAACAAATCATGTATGTTATTCTTGTCCCTGGAGCCAGTAAATAACCTGCGCTTCAGATCGTAACCCCACTTCGGCCATCTTGGCGCTTAAAATCGTGGTTGTCGGTTATCCGTCCTCCAGAAATGTCAAAACCAGCTTGCGACAGAGCAAAACGATATCACCCGAACATCCTTACACCCGTATCTAAAGCTGATGAAGTCGCATTTTTTTTGGTATTGCGACGATCGACAGTTGCGTCTGCTCAGCACTAAGCACTAAGATGGCGGCGCCCACTAGCAGATCGGGAAATGTTGTGCCGATACTCTAGGCGTAGCTCATTTAGTGGCTCTAGTTGTCCCCATCGGTGTAGTATCAGTTTAGCCACTAGGGGCGCGACGGTTGGATCCCTTTCCCAGTCGCTATCTGTGCACCTATTGTTTTTTATTGTATTTTTTTTGTCTTAAAAAACATGCACGAAATTGTTTTTTTTATTTATTTTTTTATTTGGAAGGAGTGAATGATAAGCGACTCGGGGGCTGGTGTAGACTTACTGAAAAACACACAAATAGCCTTATAGAAAAAGAGGGGGAGTATCAAGTAACATGGAGGAAGTGAAGAGAGGAGAAAAGGAAACAATGAAGCTTACCACAACCAAAGAGACAAATATGTAGAAGCACAACACACGATAGGAAGTAGAGATAAAGAGAGAAAGAAAAAAAAAGCTACCAATAAGAGTAACATTGCACGAGCTCGTAGTTTGGGAGGGGTCCCGCACGATTCGAAGAAAGGCTATGCCAGGTTGGGTGCGTGCGTGCGTTAGGTGCGCCGGCCCCCCAAAGCACGCGGCCCTTGAAGCAAATCTGAGCGGGTCCTCGTTGTGCGCGCCGGCTTTGAAGGAGTCTCCAGCTCTCGCCGTAAGATGATACCGTACAAAGCCCACCGGTCCGGCGTACGGAAGAGAGGAGGGCAATGCGTCGTGTGTGCTGGGTACCGGACACCTGCTCGGGTTCCAGTGTATGTCCACGTTCGTGCCTCGCTCGTCGGATCCGATGCTTTGCGGGCTCTTCCTTGTCCTCCGCAGGCCTGCGTGCGTGCGTCCCAAGGGGTGTGCGAAGCTTGTTTCTTTTTTTGGGGGGGGGGAACCGTTGCTTGTTGTTGCGATATTAATCTTTTTGTGCGACTGCGCTGTTTCTTTTGTTTTGTTTCTTTCGACCTTCTCTTGGATCCTTCAATGAGACGATAGGAACTTCTGCCGGGGACAAAGGGACCCCAAGAAAAACTTCCGCCTTTTCTTCTTTCTCGTGTTATTGTAAGGGCGGCGGCGGTGGATGTGTATGGTTTTGTCCTGGGTGAGGTATTTGTTGCGGAAACCCGGGCAAACCGAGACCCGTGTACTTTATCGGTTGCCGTAATCCTCGTCGGTGCCCGATTTTTCTTTTCTTATTGTTTTGTTGTTGTTTCTGTTTAGTCAGTGCATGTGCGTTCACGAGTCTTCGTGGGGCGCATATGGCGAATGGGGAGCGTGAGGACGTTCTTTCTTGTTGCATGTCTGAAGAAGAGTTGCGACGTTGTTCCTGTACTCGACGGCGATGATGATGATGTTCGCCAGCTGAGGACGGAGTGGCGGGCACGTTACGGAGTGACGTCCACTCTAGTGCCACTAAATAAGCTACGCTTCAGAGTAACGACACTTGGCCATATTGTGTCTTAAAATCATGGTTGCCAGTTATCTGTAGCTTTATCTGAAATCACAGCAAACGCTTTTCCGCCCTCGACAAATGTGTAAACCGTTCGCGACAACGCAAAGCAATATTACATGTCCTTCCTAACACCGAATCTAATGCTAAAGAGGTCGCACTTTTCAATCATGACGATCGGCAGTTGCGTCTGCTCTGCATACGAGCCAAAATGGCGGCGCCCACAACAATGTCGGGGAACGGAGTGCCGATACTCTAAGCGCAGCTCATTTAGTGGCTCTAGTCCACTCTTGGATTCATTTTCAAAGCTTCAAATTTTCTGCATTCTTTTTTTTTTTTTACACGTAGTACATTTATTTCATTGAACGGTCCGAAAATGTGATCGCCCGACACCTTCGATCTCATTAGATTGGTCGGCTATTTAAACAACGCGAGTAATAATACAAAAACTTTGATTATTTAATTACGGCGGACTGGCCGTGTTGATAGGTTCCTCTCACCTAACCCCGAAGAAGAAGACACGAAACCATCTTGCACGCGACTCGTGTTTACGCTTCGTTCGTATCCCTTCGAGCCGGTGCCATTTTGAAGCACATACACCTGCCGTAACCTTCAACGAAAACTTGTCCCTACGGGTGTGCAAAAACTTCGCTTACTCAACTTTAAAAAAAAAAAAGAGGTTTGTTTTTGTACGGCGTGTTTAAGCTTGAAACTACACGTATACTATTAAATAAAGTAGCAATATGCCCGTACTTAACTAGGAAGGTCACCAAATGAATCAGCAGTTGGAATATGGTCAAAGGGAGACCAGTTCGGAGCGCTTGCGCCCCGAAAAAGGTAGCAGGGTCGATTCTGTTCGAATGAACAATATATTGTGCCACTAGTGCTCCGTTGTTACCGTCCCGTTGCATGCTCCAATGGAAAGGCTCCGGCCGTTTTTGAGATCTTTAATTAACCAAATGCTTATGTATTTCAAAATTGTAACACACAAAAAAAAAAGACTTCTGGTTTTTCCGGTTCACTTCGGAGCTGACCACGAGCATGAGCTGCCAGTTCCGGGCCCTGAACAAAAGCGAGGTTTAGCTAGGAGGCAGACAGAGTGACTGCGAGTAGAGAGAGTATGTGATTACGAGCTGAAGCGACATCGGTTAAACGCGGAGGCGTGGTAAAGAAAAAAAGCACAACATAGCGCAGAATCTTAAAGGGTAACTGCAAAGAAAAAAATGTATTTTTAAACAGCCTAATTGGGACAAGCGTGTCACAAAACAATTTTTCCACCAAAAACAAATTTTTTTACAGGAATATTTATTGCGCGAGATTGATTTTAGTTTGCGGCTATTTCGTCCGTTTTAAATCGCGCGCCACAAAGTTGGTATTATACGTCACGTAGTGGCTACTATACGTCATGGAGTGACGTATAACAGCCACTCCGCGCGCGTCGAAAGAGCGGGAGTTTCAAATGTGGAGAAGTTGTGACACCGACTAAATTGCGTCTTGTGGCGTAAATAATGCTATACATTTTTTTTTTTCGCGGAAGATTTGTTTTGTGACATGCTTGTCCCAAATAGGCTGTTTGAAAAGACACTTTTTTTCTTTGCAGTTGCCCTTTAACAAGGAGACTCTTCTATGGATCATTTCTTTTCCCGTCTAAGGGCATCGGCAATGACTGAAAGTGAGACACAAAACATAAAATGGACGACATCTTCTTTCGGGAAACGGTCTGCATGCGACTTTACGAATTCAGTCCTTGCTGAAGCTTCCTCTCCCCGTCTGTGATTAGGTCTCGTCGCACTGTGTAGAAAAAATGCTACGTAGTACTTAGAATACCTACCTAGCCGACGTTCTTGAGTGACGGATAATTTCTAGAAACATCGTATTTAATTATCTACTATATTTTGCATTACGCTATCGTAGCTTGCTGGTTTAAGAGCGCACACGACGACTACAGCAACCGGATATCGGATAACTTCGAAGAAATCTATAGTCGCCCAAAAATCTTCGTCCCCGCTCAAAACATTTCCATCGTTCCCAATTTCGTTTTAGCCCCACGCTGGCTATAACTCGGCGTGAAGACGCGGCGTGTGTCAGCGCTTCCACGCCCTATCTTTACCAGAAAAAAAAAGAAAGAAGAGCAATGTTTTGGTGGCAAAACAAAAAGGAAAAGTGATGTTCCACTTGCGCCAAGCGACGAAAAAGAGGCATCGTCGCATCACAGCAGCAGTTGCAGCAGCAACCAGACATTCGTCGTTGCCGTCTGAATCCACGTGCCTGTCGTTTTCGCGACCGCTTTATAACTTTTTTTTTCCTTTTTTTTTCCCCGGATTTTCCCCGATCGCTTATTCGAGGAGACGGATCAGACGCGCCCTCCTTTCGATCTCTCTGCTTGCGGCGGGCGCCTTTGCTGCCTTTGCTGCGGCTCTCTTCACTTTCTTCCCCGATTCCATCCGTTCGACTCTTCCGGCAAACCCTCTTCTCTTTTTTCTATTTTCTCGAGAGACAACGACGAACAATGCCGAGCCATCAGAAAAAAAGCAGGCCCGCGACATATGTTGCCCACGCTGGCATCTTTCCTTTCTTTCCTCAGCCGCATGGTTCTTTTTGTTATCCGCGAGCGCATGGCGGGCGCGCGTTGCCTTTCCGGTCCCTCTCTTCGTCCGTGTTTATCCGTCGAGATCAGAGTATAGGCGCGCGCAAAGCTTCCGCGTCTCGCTCTCCACCATTCGAGCGTCCGCCTTTTAAAATTCCCGTCTGTGCGCGAGCACAAGAGAGTCGGCGACTGCTGTTGCGTTCGGCGCGAGCGCCCGTCTTCGTCAGTTCCTGTATATAAACTCGGCGTGTTCACCACCGCTCTTCGGTCTTGATCGTGTTTGCGGCGTTTCTTATTGTTGCGCGCGGCTCGTCATCTCGTGAATCTCGGGCGCTGTCGCGCTGGGTTTTTGCGCGGTGTCTCGAATCCATCGCGAAGCGTAGAAGACGGCCCCGCGCTGCTGGTAGGCTTTTGATTTCTTTATTATTCTGCGGCGGTCCTATTATACTGTAAGAGGAGATCTCGGCCGGTTTCACTTTCGGTTCTCGGACGATTTGGAAGGAGGCGCAGCCGTCTCCATTGTGCCGACGACGTTTTACGCTCGATCGAGTTCCTCGATGTCGCGTGCGTCTTCGTCCGTCGTTCTGCGCTTGTTAGCGGAGACGGTCGCTGTCATTGTTTGCCTGGCTGCGGTTTCTAGTGTACGACCTGTCTTCCGGAGACGGTTTGGCGAGGGAGGTCGTCCCGCCCGTCGAGGGAGCGACGTCTCGGCTGATTGTTTACGGGCATTCAGGTTTCGATGGGAGCGACTCGGCCATGGTCTCCCCTGCTTCGATTGACGTCGTCCATCGTACACGAGTGTGTGCGCTGATCGTTAACAAGACCGTTTGCAATTCTGTCTGTCTCTGTTGTGTGTGCGCGCGCGTGGTTGTTTTCACAGTCGCGATGTTGAGAAATCGAGTGTCTTGACGTTTTAGTTCCGATGAGCTTCGGATTTTTATCTGCTTCGACTTAGTGTTTTCTAGAGGAGTGAGAATCGTGAGATATCGGCTTAAATCGAATTCGAAGCGGATAGTGCCGAATAGTGACCGAAAATTGGAATATCGAATTGAATATCAAATGCAAAATTTCTTCTTTGCATTGCACACAAAAACGAACAAAAAAGCGCACATACAAAAGAACGAACAAAACATGCAGTTGAGAAAAAGGTCCTACGTGTTTATTTTTCTCCTAGCACGCAGAACGAATTCGCCAAGCTAGCTCGAATAAAAGCGTCGTGAATTAACGCATTGCAGCGACAGCACGACAAACTTGAGACACAGCCGAAGGATATGCGTCCACCCACACACGCGTGAACACGCAGAGTGCTGGACGGATGGACGGATGTGGCTGAACCATTTAAACCGGGCAAAGTCTTAAACCACCTGAACGTTTAGCGGCATAGGCGGGTTCAATTATGGCTGCTGTTTTTTGTTTCGATAGATAATCGTCTCATTACGAGCTTAGCGACCGAGAATAGTCTTAAAGCGCACAGAGCTGGCGGCAAGCTGACGCAAGATATTTGAAACCAAAATGGCGACGTGCTGTAGTTTGTGTGTTTTTGTACTGCATATCACGCATCCAAGAAGCTTGGAGCGCTACTACTTTTTCGAGGAATACAGGAAACCAACTACTTTCTGTGGAAATGGTTCGTCAGTTCATTCTTCTTAATCGAGGCTTCATTTAGTTCAAACAGATACATGTGAGGACTACGTCACCATATCTTCGTATGGTTCCCGAATAAACCCGAATTTCTACCACCAGTACTAATATTCGATATAACGAATTATTCGAAACCTCGAATACTAGGGAATCAATTCGAATTCGAAACTCACATATTCGCCCACCCCTAACGCTCTTTTTTTTTTTTCACGTTAGACAAGTAATTTTTTCTTCTTTTTTTCCCTCCCTTTTTAGCGAACGATGTTTGGTTGGCGACGGTTGAGTAGAACCGTGAAAGTTGAGCCTGAATCACTCGCTCACTGACCTACAGCATTGACCGCAGAGTGGCGCCACTTTCCGGTACGCGCGCTCGCTCGCTCACTTAATTGACCACGTGACTCCAAAATCACGTGTCGTAAGATCGCAGGCCTGGGCGTTCCGTCCCCCCAGACTTTTGCCCTGTTGTTTATCTTGGGATTTCTGTCTGCTTTGCGTCTGTTTGGCGGCTGCCCTTTCTTTCTTTTATTTCTTCTTTTTCGCTTTTTATTTTTCTCTCTCACCGCCGACGTTGTTTTTTTTGGGGGGAGCCCCACCTTCCGGGCGTTTCGGCGGCGTCTCCTGCTAACAAGCCGCTTGAAAGCAGACGACGGCCAGGTTCGAAGACCTTTTGTTTTTGGTTTCGTTTTTGGCATCTTTCCTTCTCTGCTCTTCTTTCCTGTCGTTCCTTTCTTTCACGCTGCTCCCGTAATCCTTGACTCCTCTTCTTTCTCTCGTCGGGCTCTTTTTCTCTCTCTCTTCTCTTCCCCGTTGATTTTATTAACATTCTTGACTCGTTTCATCCGCGCACGCGCACGCGGGATCCTCTTTCTCATCTTTCTATCTTCCTTTCTAAATTATTTACTTCTCTATCTTTCACTCTCCTTCGTTGCATCCCTTCTCTCCCTCTCTCGAGTGACGGCGGCGCAGGTATAAACTGGTATAACTTTCTCGGGGCCCACTTGCACGACGAACGCACGGGATCGTTCGGCGGATTGTGGCCGGCCGCCGCCGAGCGCGCGCCATTTTTCATTCGTGCGCTTTCCTTCTCCGAGGGCAGGCTGGTTCCGCTCTACTCTGTAATTACGACCCGACTGAGAGAGAGAAAGAGAGAGACAGAAAAGAGATAATTTAACGTAGGTACTACGAAAACAACAACAAAAAATGCAGCGGCCGGACACCGTCTCTGGCCGAAGCAGCGTGCCTTGTTTGGCACGGCTTGGCTTGACTGAACACGGCTTGGCTTGGGCCGGCGGCTTTCGGTGCAACCAACAAAGCGCGAAAGGAAGACGAGCAGGGCAGGAGAAGAGAGTAAGGGGAGAGTAAGAAAGTGCCGCCGTGTGTTTATATAGCCTGGCCATCCTTCCGTTGACAGCCGTGGCAACCTTATATGGGCTTTTGTTTTTGCTCAGCCGCCTGTTGGCGTGCTTGTTTGTGTGCTTTCTGGCCGAGACTAGAATGAAAAACAAACATGTAAGGGAGGTTCACGAACGCCAACCAACTGCCCCCCCCCCCCCCCTATACTGCTCTCTCTCCGCTCTATCTTGATCGTCGCCGAAGTCCTGAATGAAGTGTGTTCAGAGACCAACGCAAATATTATGATCGCGAACCGTATCTATTCGTTCGGTGGTGTCCACACGCTGTTCCCACTAGTTGGACGTCGAAACGGTAACGAAAGTTGAATCTGGGTGAGAATTAGTCGGTGCTATTGGCCGTTCATTTGACAATCGCTGCTATAAGTTGGATCTCCTGAGGATGCCTGAGGGCTTCGCAATGATGATGTGCAGTGTATTCTTTTTGTTTTTGTCTTCGTGCTCAACAACATTGTAACTTTGTTCTTTTTCCCTGTGGAAGTTTAGCCTCTTAAAACGGCGTGGTTCTCACGGTCATCCGTCGTTGCTATCCGGCGTTATTCTACACGTCGGCTATTGGTTTGCTTTAAACATTTTAGGCGATCTCAAATGTCATCGAGGTGCTAACGAACTGGACTAAGAACGTTCTGCTCACCTCTAAGCTGACAGTGCGATGGGAGCTGCGCACTTGCCGGGCCAATCACCCGCTTCCCTTTCATCCCCTCATCCCTCACTCGGCGCGCGGAAATGGGTGGGGCTGTGATCACGTGACGAAAAAGAGATGTATGACTGCTCCAACGAACGCGCAGCTTCCACCGCACTTCCACACGTCCACCGCGTTTCCCTTGCTCTTCTGCTTTTCTCGTGTTCTTCTGGTCGCTGCCTTATTTTTTTACGTGCTCCGGGCTTCCTCCCAATCCTCTTCACAATAATTACCGTGGTCCTGAGCCTGGCGCTTGACTGTTCAATTTCACGATGAATCCTAGGAAACGAAGCAACTTTCAGCCTTTCCACTCTGGTGAAGAAGGGAGACCAGCGAAGCTGTACTATGGTGGGATTGAGGTAATCGCCGGCCGCAAGTCGGCAAGCCAGAATGGAAAGGCTGGACAGCTACCGCCATCTATGAGCGATGGCGGCAACCAAACAACCGGCAAGACGGTTGTCTGGTTGCCGGCGTCGCTCATAGATGGCGGTAGCTGTCCGGAGTTTCGTGTCATCATTTGTTTGCTGATGGACACGATACTGGGGAAACTAGCCCTTAAAGGATGCAGCCGAGCACAGCTATAGGGCTGCTTCGTGGAGTTGTGAATCGAAGCTAGCGAAAAATCTGGGAGCGTTCTATATGCGGAGGAGCAAGTTCGTCTGCTTCTCGCGCAGGGGGTAGCGGTGACGTCAGAACGCCGAGCCCTGATTGGCTGATCGCGGTCCCCTATCTGAGCGTCGTCTGCTCCTTTGCAACGTCGTCTGCTCGCAACGTCGTCTGCGTCTGTCTTACCTTTCCTGCGACTTTTGCAAGTGGAGAGGCCAGATTCACGAAACTATCTTACGCCAAAAATATGCGTAAGACAAAACTTAAAAACAAATTCGTATTCACGAACCGAAATTTTCGTAAGTTTTGCGCAGGTTACGACAAAATCCTACGACAGCTCCGAAGCTACGCACTTGTTACGATCAAATCAGCATGGCCGACAGCGTCGCGGTCGCGACGACCAACGGACGTTTATTTTTCTACGTGCGCTTCTCTCGCGTCCCGACTTCAAGCAGCAAGAAAAAAGTAAAAAGTACTTGAACCAGACCACGACGAACAAGAACGCTGGATCCACAAACACCCGGGAAAAGCTCCAACGGCCACGATTCCACCGACACCGACCAAGCGAACTCGGCAGATAGGCCTAGCAGCCACTCCGACTCGGTGACCGTCTGCCCACGACCGGCTGGCGTGCTGAATGGAATGTGCCCGCGCGACCCTTGTGAACCCTTCCCGTATTATACTGTGATCACTGACCTCAATTTTAGATTAAGAGGTCAATCTCTTCCTCTTGTCATCTCCTTGTTTTCCGAGGCAACGGTGACTCTCGCCGGTGAAAAAGCGGTGAATATCCGACAGACGCAGGAAAGGTAAAGGAGCCATCGCTTTGACTAGCAGACGTAAAGCAGACGACGTTAACTGCGCCAACCCGCCGACGCCGTTAAAGAATGAGGAGTCTTGCCGCACACGAAAAGGGGGAAAAAGTATTTGGGAGGGAACTTGCGGACACTAACACGCTCACTCTCGGTTCTTAGCAAACAAACCTCGGCGTCTCCGGGACACCTCGCCAGTGAGTACTGACTTCCCTCCTTGATGCGCGTCTGCTAGTTGTTCGACAAAAACAACGAACCGCTCGAGTTATTTCGTCTGCCTTCTCTGAAAGGCGAAGTCGAGCTCGCTCGTAAAGACCTGCACTTCCGAAAGTCGCAGGAAAGGTAAGACAGACGCAGACGACGTTGCGAGCAGACGTTGTTGCAAAGAGCAGACGACGCTCAGATAGGGGACCGCGATCAGCCAATCAGGGCTCGGCGTTCTGACGTCACCGCTACTTCCTTTCTCATGCGCAGAAGACGAAAATGAGCCCACTTGCGAGGCGTATAGTGGTCGCTTGGCGGCGTCGGCTGGGTTCAGTTGAAAGCGTTCAATACAGCCGAACCCGTCACAACGATTAATCGAAGGTGATAGCAAATTTTCTCACGTAGCGCCAGTTGTCGACTCAATCGAAATGTGTCACTGCATAGCTAATTAGTTTCGCTTCTTTTTCGTAACTGTGGAAGTGTGCACGTCTCGAAGTGCACTTTGGACGGGACAGTGCCAGTCTAAATGGTAAGGCTAAGGCCCGCTGTATACTACTTTTTTAATGACATCACCTCTCTCTCTCTCTCAGCACAATGATGCTACGGAACAGAATTCCTACATTTCTTTTACCTTTTCCTTTATTATGTGATAAAAATGTAGAAAGGACACACCGCTGACTGTCTCGCACGTGGGTGAATGGTGATTTTCACACCCCAACATGTGTCGGGTCTGCATGATGAACACTCCCTTAATTTAGTGCTTATTAATAATTCTGTATATTATTTATTATTTATTCTTTTTTCTGGGTTGACGATACGAAATAACTGAAAAGCAAGATGAACCGAGTCGAAGCATAGTAAAATTAATAATCCCTGTTACATAAAAAAAAAAGCTATTGTGTTTATATTTGTGTATTAGGTTTCGATGAGACCAGGCGGATTTTTCGGTCGCTCTACCAGTCACCTGGCTGTGTTTGGAAATTTGCGTTTGTCTTTTGTCCCCCTTGTTGCCCTTCTCAAGGGATTATTACCGTCATTCTTGTCTAGTTCGCTTACATTATCAACAAACTTCAAGCAGCTTAAAAATAAAAGTGCCCGACATAAATTGGCGCTAAAGAGACCAAAAAAGGTAACTTATGGCAGTGTTCTTTGTTGTTTTTTTCATATATATATATATATTTGTGCGTTCTCGTTTACTGCGCCCCTTCTTTTCAATTGTCGCTAGGGCCAGCGATACAATTGCTGTCAAGCGTCAAGTAAAGGAAAGAAATGCGCGTCATTACGAAACGGAGATCGGAATCGTTTTTTCCTGAGAGATCGAGTTTCTCCTCAACAAGGTCGTACAACGGAAAACCGTAGCGACACCTCTGAAAAGCAGACTCTATAAAAGTTTACAATCCCTTTTTGCTTGGGATTAGATGAGCAGCTGGCAATACTTCAACTCTTCATGAGCGGTTCCATCTTATTTCTTTTTTTTATGCAAAGAAAAGAGAGATGGAGAAGGGTGACAAACTGCCGCTCAATTCCCAGCTCCGCCGAGGTTACTACACAGTGTCATTCTCAACGTCTAAGCTATTCAGTATTCTACCGCCTTCGTTCCTTTGTCTTTGCAAAGGTTATACTTTTTGAAATGACCAGATGGCGGTTTACGAGAGACCTGCGAAACGGAGAACGGACGAAAAAGAGAAGAGATCGAGTAGGTGCGCCAACAGCTTTTGGTCCTCACCGTGTCCCGACACGGAAAGGCTCTCCGGGAATGAGTGTAATGAAGGGTTTTAGAAAATGGATTACGCTCTAAACGTCAACGTTCGTTCATAATTTTTTTTCTTTTTTTTTACCCCCGCTTCCGTGTCGGTTCGAAGCAATTGAAGTTGGCAACAAAAACGAAAGAACAGGGAGCCCTAGGCGTAGAAGAAGACGTCCAGTAGCTGGCTATGAATTAAACCTCCGCAATGAATCGTTTCCTCGCTTTTTTCCCCGTCGGTCTGCGAGCCAGGCTATAATTTCCTCCGGATAGTAGCTCAGGTTACTGTATTCGAAGACGGGTTAGTGAGGAGAGTGAGAAGGCGAGATATTCTACGCCCGTTTCTCTTCATTTTTAACTGGATGGTTAACTACATTCTCAAAAAGTCACTGCCGGATTTTTTTTTTTTTTTTTTACGAAAGTTAATTAGAGTGGGGCTGTTTTAGTAGATGTTAAGCAGTGGTTGGCGGGCGCATTTATTAATGCTAAGTGGCAATTATAAATAGTCGTTCCCATTCCGAGAAAACTTTCGACGGAGAGAAGGAAAAACAAATTGAAAAAAAAAAGGCAAAACATGTACCGCGCGCTAACTCGGCGTCGCGCAAAAAAACCCGAAAAACTTCCAGCTTTTTTTTTATATATTTTAGGCTGGCGTTTAAACATGAATTTCCGTGTTCAATCACGGAGTGCCTTGATCAATACTTCATTTACCGAGAAAAAGAAAACACCTAAAACAAAGCTGTTCTTTGTTGACGTCCGTTGGGGAAATTCTTGATGCACGATCCACGAATCTCCACGATTCACCCTGCATATATCAGGCACCATTCTCTCTGCTCTCTCTCTCTCTCTTCAACTAGCTTGCTCTCTTAGGCTCCAGCGATTTTCGCCAAAGTAACTGGGCACATCTTTCATCTGGGCCGCACACCGGCATAACCTGGAGCGCCGACCGCACACGCACGCGAATCCGAGCCGCTCGCATTCGCCGCTGCTGCCACCACCAGCGCGTACGAGATCCCTTCGCCGCACTTGTGAATCGTGCCCACGGGCCCTTGTTAGCAAGGAAGCGGTCACCATCGCCAGACAGACCCAAGAAAGGCCCATGAGGAAGCCAGGCCGGGCCTTAGTCGCCGGCTGCATACGTCTTCTTACCCTTCCTCCTTTCATCTTCGCCACTTCTTAAACACACACACACGCGCGTTAGTAGTCGCACACGCTCACATTCTGCTTATGCCTCGCGTCCTCTAAGCACCGCAGGGAGGACGATACCCCCGTAACGGCGTCAAATTACAGCGTCCGCCTTTGAGCGATGCGGCGGCGCAGGGCCGACGGTGCCGCAGGTGTAGCGCTAACCGACCTGCGCGCCATTTTGGGTACGGCGGCGGTGGTGGTGGCCGTGGCGGCGCTTACTTCGCCTCCCTCTCTCTCGCTGTGCGGCCTCACTCGCTTCTTCGGCCCTTTGGTCGTACGTTTCAGCTTGCGATGAACCGCAGTTGACGCTACGAGCCGTCCGAGCCAATCATATACAGCGTGAGTGTCACGTGACCCTCGGGAGGGGCGCGTAGACAAGTGGTACGTTCACTGCGCTGGATTGGTCCACGATGGCTCGTAGCATTTGCTGCGATCCGTCGGAGAGGCGGAAGATAGTCTTCGTCCCCCCACCCCAGGGCCGCTGGCGCGTCTTGTTAGGCCACGGCCAGTCTGTCTTTTACAGGGAAGACAAAGCAGAGAGGAGGACTGCGCGGGGCGTAGCAGAAAGACGTTTGAGACCGCCGCGCAAATTGCAGGTCTGGACCGGACTAAAGGCAAATATTAGCGTTTCTGTAAGCGCTTAGAGTGCGGTGGTGGCTCGTAACGGCAGTGTGCCGTCGTCGTCTCGGGGCTGCGATTGCTCGCGTCTTCCACGAGTGACCGAGATTGAGCCACGCCGCACCTGTTGACTGCTTGGTGCGTATTTTCGTTTCTATGAGCCCCGCCTACGAGCATACCTGACTGACTAACTGACGAAAGAAAATTCCTCCGCGTACGTGTGTTTCATTTCTTAATAGGTTGCACCGGAGTCAGTTGGTTTTTAGAGTACTAAAACTCTCATTTTCGGTCAACGTATCGCCATCTTGGGCCCATTTGCCAGCGGAGTCTGTTTTTGGCCACTCAACTCTGAGTGACAAATCCGAAATCGTACTTAAAAAAAGCAACAAAAAAAACAGTCATTTGTTTGCAATTGATTAGTGTAAATCAAAAAGCTAAATCAGAGGGTTAAATAAAAAAACAAGCTGACGCCACCTAGCGGAGGGGAAATGCGTGGATGTATTGAGCGTATTTTTCCACATTAGGAAACAGTTTACGCGCCTGCTTTAATACGTATCATTTTTAAATGAAACACACACACACACACACACACACACACACACACACACACACACAAACAAACACACACACACACACACACACACACACACACACACACACACAAACTACGGTATAGATAAATTTTAACTATCAAGTTTTAATTTTTGTGTAAAAGTCAGGCGACAGTTTTGAAAAGTCGGACTTCGTCGAATTTCGCAAACAGTTAGGAGGGTTTCCACACCAGTCGGAATCCCGAGGTTCGATCAGTTCAAGCAACTGAACTTTGACCGCATGATGGGTCCTTCATGATGCTTTTAAAACGGCCGGGAGTGGTTAAAAGAACTTTCCACCGTAAAAACCGCGCACAAATAAAAAGAAAAGAGAAACCGACCGTACGCCTGTTTTTGAGAGCCCTTTATAGCTATTGGCACAATTTTACATGCGTCGATGAGATAACATTTTATTCAAAAATCAGCGCGGGATAGTCAGAGTAGACGGTTGGGACGCGTTTTTGTTTGCTTTCCACGCCTTGATCCCCGCAATCAAGCTGCTCATATATCGTACACAAGAGATTGGGCAATCGCTGCGGACGCGATGGCAGAATTATCTGCCGTCGGGCCTCGAGCATATTCAGAGCCTGTGCTTGTCCGCAGCCAGCTTTCGAATGACCAATCTGACACATGGAAGACCTCAGACAGTGTGTGCAGACTGTACTTGGGAGGATGTATTAGCTTTAACGCATTCCTCTGGACAGCGGATTGCCTCGCAGCTGCCCACTGGTGTGCCAGCCGTACCACTGTTGGCCACAAAGATATATATGAATCGCATCCCAGGCCAACCGACATGGGGCGTTATCGAATTCCGACGTTTTAACGATCCTGTTTGAGGTGACAGTGTGAGTCTCGACTCTTTCGTATGTTTACGGCGAAGGTTCGGCTAATTTGCGTTCGAAAGCTCTCGTCACTCGACTTGTAACCGACCTTGCCGCAGTAGCCATGTTTTTTTGTTTTGTTTTTCTATAAAAAATGAATTCCTACTTAGCGGAACCGTTCTGGTTTAAGAACCGCGCGTACGTTGTTGTTTGGGCTTCGACGCAGTCAACCGAATAGGTTGTCGGCGGTTTCAACGGGGAATATAGCCGTTTACTTAGAAGTGTCGCGGTAATCTTGAAAGTAAACGGCATGCGTTCACTCAGACGCGGGTTTCGGACAAGACGGCGGTCTCGACGTGTTCTGCGCGCACCAACACAAACTCTGCGGTTTCTTTCGAAGACAGCCTGTCCACTTAGCTAGTTACCGAGCTATGTGGCCGGAGTTTGCTGTCACGCCTCAGCGGTCGGCGCCATGCGGCAGCTGTCGCCTGCAGCAGCCCCCGATGGGGCGGCGATGTTTGAAGTCGTTTGCCCGGCGGAAATGTTTGCTCTTCTAATGACGCGGCGTCTTGTTCCAGGTTTCCTCTGCAAACAACTCGCCGTCCTTTTCCCCCGTAACCTATTTCTTTTTATTTTGTTTTGTTTTTTCCCACGAAACCAGCGGCTATAAACCTCGGACATTGTCGTCCCGTTTCGCTGGTTTCGAGAGTTTCGCGTTACTATCATTATTTTTGGTAATTACGGAGAGGCCATTTTGTGTAGCTCTCTGTTCTTGTCCCCCGCACGAATGAAGGCTTCAAAGGCAAGGAGGGAGGAGGACGGGTAGGGAGGCTCTACTTTGGAGTTATTCGGGATGGTTTCCGTTTATTCGCCGTATCTCTATGTGCCAGCGAATGCGTGCGTTGGTTCGTTAAGGGGAGTGTACGTTTGTTTAACGATGTGTTTTTTAGTACTAAGTGCTCAATCGGGCCATCTGGTGGGCCATTTCGGCGGGGGCAGGAGGGGGCAGGATGGACGGTGCTGTGGTGGTCAGTTTCTTTCCGGCGTCGTTGGCGGTCCTTGCGGTTTACGCAAACTGCCGTGCTTCCGAATTACTCCCTTTCTCCTTTGGTAGATTAAAGTAAGAGAGAGAAACAACAAAGTGATAGCGAGAAAAAATGGCAAAGAGAAAGAGAGAACGCGTCAGGAGGTGAACCGCAGCTGCCGCCAGGAGGACTTGCTCTCTCGATCGGCGAATCCCGGCCTCATGAAGTTTTCATTCCTGTCGCCAGAATCCCACCGTTCTCATTGTCCTGCCAGTAAACTGAAATCTCAGACGGAAACAATGACAGATTGCCCTGCCAATATTTTTTTCTTTCTTGTTGCTAGTTTACAAAGTAAACACACACACACAAAAAAGAACAATTAAAGTGACACCGCAGCAAAATCTAGCATTTGGCGGGCTTGATAACTCACAAGTAATTGTGCTTAAAACTGAAAATGTTGTCTTCTTGTTTATGGTTCCCCATGTGCGTATTTGTAACTCTACCAGTTGTTTACGTTTGTGTCGCTAGATGGCGTCACTCTATTTGGAGCCGCAACTTGACTAGTGGCGGCATGTCAGATCCTCGACGTGAGCGGTCTAAACAAAAAGGACGAGGTTATCTGAACATTTACAATTGAAAACGAGCGTGTTGGTTAATGGATACAAACTTGAAAGTATAAAACAGCGAGGACGAGGACGGGAACAGGACATCTTTCATTTAGCAATAACATAGAATGGCACAATGAGAAACCGCCCCCCAAAGGTCTCAAGAACGTTGAGACCTTTGGGGGCGGTTTTCGTTGTGCCATTCCATGTTGTTGCTAGATGAAGATGTCCTGTTCCCGTCCTCGTCCTCGCTGTTTTATACTTTCAAGTTTGTATCTGAACATTGTTCATCTTTGGGCTGTTTTCCAGTTAATTGCGACACAATTAAAGAAATACGTCCAACCAACGTTTCGAGTCCCACTACAGACCGAGTAGGGCTTGGTTGAGCGTATTTATTCGATAATTGTTCCCCCAACCAGACAGGTTTCTGTCAAATGTTCACGTTGAAATTGTTAATGACATCGTTCTTCGTGAACCAGTGTTTCAGCAGCAGCACAGCTCTCTCTTTCCTTTCGTTAATATTTTCTTTTCTTCGTCGTTTTTTTTTTTTTTCAGTTTTGGAAGCATTCTTTTTCCGGACATAGCATTCTTCGATCTTTTTCTCGGTGCGATGTTGGAAGCTCTCAGCGTCGTTTTCGGTACCGGTAGTGCCATCTGTTGGCAAGGAAAGGCGATCGCCACATGCCGAGCCTCATAATCGAGCGTCTGTTTTTAAATATCTTTGTACGTTTGGCAATGCAACTCTTAGAATGTTATGAAAGGAGAAGGACTAACAAACAAACAAATAATAAGAATGAAAATGTGCTGAGGGCGAAAGACGTTGGCTGTCTACTAGTAAAGCATCGTAGGCACTGTCCGTGTTGCCACAACAACACGGAATTTGTTTCATTAACGCGAAGAGTGCACCTTCTAGCTTCTTGCTCACGCCTTGCGCCAAACCAGCTGTTGGGGGAGTCATTTCGTCTTGCACACAAAGGCGTAGTGGCTTCTTTCAGTTGATGGCCAGCAGATTACAAGTCCTGACACTCGGTTATTCTTCGGAACCAGAGATTATATTTGCTCGCGTTCTTTCCTCTTCTACCTTCTTTCCCCCTCTCTTATAAACAGGAGGAGATAGGGACGTATGGAGCAAACTTTTGAAGCGTCCCCATAGTGATGGGCGGGGTGCGCGCATCGCATCGGGCTTGAAAGTCGCTCAACTTAATTAACGAGGGGGAGGGGGGGGGGGGGCTTCCCAATTAATTCAATTAAAAAACGCATGCGGTGCAGCGTGCCCGCAGCAGCCACAGCACCACACACGACTCGGAGCCTACTCGGCGCGGGCAGAGGAGAGCGAGCGCGTTCGCTGCCGTTCCAGACACCCAATTTGCTCCGTTGTGCAGCCCGAGCCGTGCCCTAGCAAAGCAGCTCGCCGGCGTTCAACTTTTGGGGCCGTTCGCCGAGATCGTATCGGAAAGTGGGAGATTCGCGTCCATCTGGCCGCGCGGCGAGTTGCCTTTCTCTCTGCGCTGCGCTATCGTGGTTTGCGTAATGTTTCGCGTGGGGTGATCTCGACAAACTGCGCTTAGAATAATAATACACGTAGGCGCCGCGCTTTTGCCCCCTTGGTCTGGCATTTAATAGGACCCCTCTCGCTCTCTCTCTCTCGAGCTTTCTCTTCCTCTCTAATTCGTCTTTTACCGGGCTGGCCCTTGCTTGGTTTCTGGTGTACCCCCGGCCCGTTTTTCTCGCCGGGTTCATTTGCCCTGAAAGCTTCTCGTTGTTAGCTTAGGGCTGCGAATGTTCTAAAAAAACAACGTGTACTTTTTCCTTTTTTTTTTTTTTGGAGGGGTGGTGGGGGGGGGGGGGCAAGTTTTGCGCGTTTGAGAATTAATTTTGAGTGTGATGACGGTGGTGGCGTTTTATTACCAAAACAATAGTAAAACAAAGAAACGAACACCTGATAAGCACTTGTAGGGAAACGATAATATTGTAGATAACGGTTTCCAGACTTCAGTGGTTTTCTCGTCACCATGACAGCACAGCACACACCAAAACAGCACGCGACAAAACAGCACGGTCAAAACAGCATGCGTCAGCACCGAGTCAAAGAGCACAGCGACAGAACAGCACGCGTCAAAACGGCACGCATCAAAACAGCATGGCGTGAAAAGAGCACAGCGACAGAAGAACCCGTTGTTCCAATCAAGTGACGAAATCCTCTTTCCGAATGAATCCTTTGCAGAGATAAGGAGGTCCAACCACGCGTACAGCTCTTGTCCAGCTCGCCTGCACCTTTGCATTCAATTGCATTTTAATCATTACGCGCTTCCTTTTTTTACACCAAACACTACTCTTCATCAGCTCTCCACCGCCTCTCTGGCTTCGTGGAACCAAAGTTTTCACCGCACCGTTGCCTTGCATCTCATATCCGAGTAGGGTTCAGCTTGACGACCATGAAAGTGCACCAGACGTGTGTGTCTTAGTACTGTACTTCGCCGCCGCAGGCGATCGGAGTTGGGAATTTACCAGGGATATTCGTTCCGTGTTGCACGAACAATAGACCGATCTGACCAGCGAGTTTGACTCGGCCACTGCTGCCGCAATGCATCGAGGGAACTTTAGTCTTTGTGCACCTGCAATAACCTTGCTGGAGCTCTGCGCTTGTGGAGCGCGAAACTGCACGAGCCCTCGCATGCACAGCCGTCTGCCTCCCGTGAGCTAAAGTTATGGCAGCGTCACGCATGCGCCGAACGCTTAGTGAGATCGGTCCATTCACAATCGCGCAATACCGAGGTTTTGCGTCTCCGAGTGTCGAGGATCAGCACCAACTCATGAAAGTGGACAGCTTGGCGGTAAAAAGGGTACGGTTTTATTGTTTTGATATTTCGCATTTAGATTTCACGTACGCAAGGATATTTATTGAATCGTAGTTTTCATTAAAAAAAAAAAGAAGAGCAGGCTTCCCTCGAACGAGAATTTTATTTAAGTCGCAAAATAGTGGGATAACAATCTCTATTAAAGGAGCAAATTTTAACATGCGCTGAGTACTTTCCCCTGAAACAAAATATTCAAATGAACTAGGTTTATTATAAAAGAGTTGCTGTGTCCCGCTCGTAAAAAAAGTACTGTACATAAAGACGTTATTTTATTCTTTTGTATTAGGCAATGGGGGGCAGCATCAGTCATCTGCCAAACATGGAAAAAGATGTAGCAGCTTTTGTGATGCAAACAATAAAAATCAAATCTGCGCCACTTCCAGCGTCAACGAATTAAGAATCAATCGCAAGAACACGGCAAGGGATTCAACTCCATTGGCACGGGGTGGGAATTTTTTATATTATAGGTAGCAAAATATAACGACACCGAAAACCAGCAGGCACTTACGTACGTGCTCTTTTGACGCTGTGCTCATCTGTTGCGTTTCCGGCCATCTCTGCCTCAGGACTCTCCATGAGACGTCGACTGCGTCGCAGAACGAACAACTTTGGTGCACGAGGTTGTCTTAGAACATATTCGAACTCGCTGTATTGATACAGATGCGATGAGATCAAGTTGCACTGGCTGCCATCTCCCTCGAAGTAGTAGTCCCCTGTCCGGTCCCAGTGCCATTGCTGAAACACTTTCAAGAAGTCCTCCTTTCTCAGGCTGTTCCGGACAATCCTCGCCTCTTTCTGAATCCCTTCGACGGGGCCGAATGTCTGCCTCGAGGTTCGTCCCTTGTTTTAGGGAAGGTGAAAAAGTCACAGATGGCCAAATCAGCAGATTATGGAGTGTGGGGAAATGGCAGCCACGTTGTTCCGAACCAGAAGCGGCCGCACTTTGATCGCAATTCCAGACTCGCACCTCCAGTATAGCCCTTTTCGAAAGTACCCTCCGTAGCTGCTCCGCCATTTATCTGAGTCCGCCATTGCTCGGGCACTTATTCTGAGCATGTACTTACTGGACACGAACGCTGCGTCGGCGTTCTGCGAGTACTAAACTCCAGTCACAGGCATTTCGTGCCCAAGAAATGGCGACTGCCAATGTTGGTCGATGATTTGTTTTTAAAAGGGTTTAATTTCTGAGGCGTCTATACAGAGGCACCACATGTGTTATGCCAGTGCAAGTTACCGGGGCGTCCGACTTAGGACCGGAAGGACATAATCTCTTCGCGCTCTTGCTCATGGACTGCCACTCGCACACTCAGAATAAGTTCTCGAGCTGCGACGTACAAGTCGACGATGAGCGGGATTGTTTACGAGAGCGCGAAGACGCCAACCTGCTTGCTGAGGCCGATTTTCTGCTTCTTGAGAAAAAGGGAAGAATTGGGGAGACTGCGGATACCGCACCAATTCATTCGCTGGAGCCAAGCTCGATGGTCGTTACTTCTCGTACTAATCGCTTTTCTCGACGGACTCGTTCCAGCAGGTGTATCAAAAAATACTCGCCTGTTGGCTGCGCACGTTCAAACGTAAGAATTCGACGAGTACGGCACGCTGCATGGATCGGCGCGGCTGGGTCACTTTCTTCCCTAATTTTGTTTCTACTAAAGGAGCCGACCAATTTGGACGTTACATTAGGTGGCGCTTCATTTAGACGACGACGTCCCCTCGCTCCTATTGGGCAGCCAGAGAGAGAGGGGGGACATACATTAGCCGACGACGGGAAGCCAAGGCATATCAGCGGACGGCCGGCGGCAACACACGTTCGCAGATATAAAACTTGGCGAGCAAGAAAACGGTCAAGAGGGAGAAAGCTGAGAAGGAGGGGGAGGGTAATATGGCGGAGTGAAAAATAAACAGCAGCGCATACGGAGGCAAAAAAAAAGAAAGAAAGAAAAAAAGGGAGCTTGCGAAGAAAGAAGTAACTGCCGCTTTTGACCGACCTCTCGTTTACGGATGATAAATTCCTGCGCCGCGAAAGCTTTGGGCGGCGTTTCTCCAAAGCTGCGGAACTCCCTAAGTAAAACTAGAAGAGAATTTTTTTTAATTTTCTTTTTTTATTTTCTTGCGCGGATTTTGAATTTTGTTTTATTCTAGGCGCGTATTTTCTCCCCCCTTTTTATTCGCAATGTGCGTTGCGTGCGGCCTATGTGTTTATGTCTGTGTTTGTGTGCCTTCCTCTCGCATCCCTTAATTTCTCTCTCTCTCTCAATCTTTTTTGTTTTTCTCTCTCTCTTTCTCCCGCCCTTAGTTTTTTTCTTTACGTTTCCTTTTCGTCGTTCAGGCGGCAGAGAGCTTAAATAGGCATAAACTGCAGAGGCTTTCTTCGTGGCGCGCTGCGGCGGAGGAATCTGAGATTAGAAACAATGGGACGTCGTCTTTTTTTTTTTTTGTTTTCATCGTGCGAAGTTTTTGTTGCCAGACTTTTAGGGCTGTTGCATTACCAACCAGTGCGTGTGTTTATTTGTCGTGTAGCACATTACGAAACATAGGGTGAGCTACGTCGAGAACCAGGAGACAGGTATACGGTGCCGGGAGTTGCCGCTGTGTAAATTTACACTGTACGTTGCCCCCACCGAGCTGCTGACACGAGCCACTTCCTTGTTTATCTTTATGTGCCAGTAGGTGTTCGACTGTATATATATAAATTTTTCCCTGCTGACGCTTTTCAACACGGACAAGATGGGAGAATAGGACAACACGATGCGCTAAATTTACAGCGCCCACATCGTGTCAAAAAGCGCTACCATGTCCTCAAAGTTTCAGCACCAACTCGCCCAAGAATCAGCATTGATCAATTTTTTTGTATTAATGTGTTGCGTGGAAAACGCCAACTCGACTTGTTTTCTGTGCGAAGCTTTTTTGCGGCGTTGCTGGCAGGGGCGTATCTCATGTTCGTTTCGCAGCTTTTCACGTAAATTGCAAAAGCCATATGATTTTGCGTCCACCTCTCCGTGAGAATAATGCCCTCTTCTTTCCTATTCCCTTGCCTTATTCGCGTACACCTTAATCGGTACGCAGGCCGAAATTGGCTTTTGTCGTCAGACGACGGCCAAGGAAATAGTTTTTGTGTAAGAATTATGAATGAGAGTGCGCAAAACGATATACTTGGTGAGCTCTTCCCTGCAATGCGCCAAGCGCGAGCGGTTCGCACTTCGGCCGCGCACGCACATCCGAGCCGCACTCTTTATTCTACCGCCATCGGGAGCACCGCACACACACACGCACACGATCACATGCGTATTTGGTGCGTATACCCTGACAGAATGATTGTCAAAGAAGGGGGAAAAAATAAGAAAAAAAAAGAAAAAAAAATTGTCCTGTGTGGTGATGTTGACACTATGTCATTGAGCTCCCGCTTTGTTCACAGGGGCACCTGACGTGGTCACGTAACGTAATCATGCGCCTGTTTTATATTTTTAATAACTTTTGCCTATTGATGTAGGGTCAGGGCTCGGTTTTACGAAGCTGTCAGTATTGGCTAAAGTTACAAACTTCCTTTTTTTTCGGTGTTTATGAATGAAAAAAGAAAAAAAAGCAGTAATACGGGAGGTGGGGCCAGGGTTTCTGTGTCTTCTGTTTAGCTGTTTCACAGAGAGGAAAAAAAAGATTTTTATGACTGTCGTTTTGTACTATCTTCGGGAAAAAAAAAAAGAGTAATATCGTTTATGTTGTATATGTACACCGCAACTTCCGCAAGAGCCGTGACATGCAATGTGGTTCTCCATCGATTAGGACCTTGCATCGGCGTTTCCAACGCGCTTGAATATTCGCCCGGTTCCAGGATATTGATGTGGCAGCGCGAAAATATATAACCTCCGCTTTCACCCCTCCCCCCCCCCCCTGGCCCTATTCTACCTTCTTTTTTCTTTCTCTTTTTGTCGCGAGAATTTTTAAACACCTCCGTAATTTGTTCTCGGCTTCTTCGGGAAAAAAAAAAAGTTTAGATCACGAAGGGCGCGGTCTATATAGAGAACTAGTTTCACGCCGGAAGCCCGATAGCGCACC
This sequence comes from Ixodes ricinus, assembly GCA_037355805.1. Lineage (NCBI taxonomy): Eukaryota > Metazoa > Arthropoda > Arachnida > Ixodida > Ixodidae > Ixodes > Ixodes ricinus. Next base: position 43,557 of record JAZHYW010068425.1, read on the forward strand.
ATCTCCCAAAATTGACACTTTAATCGAGGAAAAAAAATGAACGAATATATCCGTCTTGCGAAGTTCTTTTTATTTTATTTTGTTGGCTCACACGCGCCCGCGGGTTCGATCTCGTCAAAAATTTGTTTCTCTCTCTCCGTCGTTGGTCGAAACGCGGGGCACGTTTCCTTCCTCGGTAGAGCGAAGTGTTTCGTTCCCCTCGCTCGTCGCAGCGCAGCGCTTTTCCGCGGAGAAGACGAAGAAGAACACTTCCATGAAAACGACGCTGGGCCGCGAAAGTGACGCAACGGGTGCCTTTCGCTGAGCTTGCATGGCCGAGTTTGCGAAATTACCGAATCTTTCCCCACGACGACGGAGGGAGAAAGCGCCATTCCCCCGCCCCGGTCTTTCTATCCGCCTTTCTTTTTCACCGTTCCACTTTCTCGATGACGCGTTTTATCATTAAGCTACTCGGACGAACGCAAGAAGGGCGGCAGAGGAAGGCCTGGAGAGAGAGGGGTGAGAGAGAAGACAGGCCGCCACGGAAACGGAGGGCGAGAAGACAGCCGTCGAGTTTCTGCTCGCGTTTTTCGGGCGAAATGAGGGAAATATGCAGATGATGTTTCTGCAGCGATGTCGCGCGACCCGCATACGCTCGGCGACTGATAAACTGGAGTGCGGAGTATTTTTGACAGCCCGCGCGAAACCACGCCTGAGGCGGCGGCGGAGGGGGGACCCGCCCGCCGCATGTGTAACGTACTGCGCGCGGTGTGCGACACCGTAGCACGTAATGCGGTCTGGCACCGTGGAGGAGCAAATTCGACGGCAACGAAAGAGCGCGCTCGCGCCATTTAAATTTGAGTTCGCCTCGCCTCCTTTCTGTTTGTTTTGTTCACCGTCTGAATTTGTTGAACGCCCACGGCGAACCGAACCACTTCGTACGATCGTACGAAAAAACAGCAACTTGGTGTTGCTGTTTCCACTTCATCGCGCTGTCGTCTTGTTACGACTGCCGGGTGGTCTCTGAAACTGTCAAGAAGACGGGCGCGTCCCGCTTCTTCCGCTGGGTTACTGTATTTCTCGGTTATACTTTGGCGCCCGGCGCGTCGACCTCGGGTTTATTCAATATGAATGTCATTTTCCCGTCATTTGGTGTTACCCAACGCGAGTAGTTTCGTGGCTGGTTCGTAAGTTATGTATAGCACAACAAACTGCACGTAGTTGAATCGTCTCCTGTGTCGAAGTTGTACCTTTAAAAGTTCGTAGCTGCAAAACGTGGTATCTCTAAGTCACTTCGAAACCTTACGAACGGCACTTGTACGAGCAGAAAAAACGCGAACGTCGCATTTTGTCTATTGTCAAGCTTTGCGGGGTGTTTGGTGTGCGCTCCTTTCGTTCGAGGACACCGGTACTATGTAATCGGGATGTGATTATGAAGCCACGTCGTATTTCTCGTTTCTTTGCAGTCGTTCTCCTGGACACAACGACAGAAAGCATCCTGAACTGGACGCGGTATCCTTACGGTCCACAGGCGAGAACACCAGGGGTAAGTTCCCTGGTCCATATATGAAGTGCTTCTCGGACGTCGTGGACAAAAACTGTCGGATTCGCGACGACTTCATTTGGTGGCACGACCTTTAAGTGAAACGGCCACCATTTGTTGACAGATCGCCGATGAAACGCCGTCCGCTAAGATGAGCCATAGCCTCCTCTATACTGACAAAGCCTGGCAGATCGCCACGAGACGCGGCCCCCGAAATTGGAAAGGTAGACGCGGCAGACAACAGATGAGAGGAGAGCCACGTGACTGGCGCCCCGCTGCGGCGCGACGCCGAAACACACTTCTCCCGAGCGAAAAAGTGTGTTTCGGGTCGTCGTTGCTGCAAAATCTGTGCGCTGACGTCCAGGTTCCCCGAGAAATGGCTCTTTGATGCTCTGTGCTACCAGATCCTCGCGCTCCAAATCTGCGACCGGGGGCACTCTATGGCTCCGTCGTCGAACTGCCAGGCTTTGTGAGTATAGGGAACGGATGTGCGCATCATGTACCGAAGGCGACGCGTTCTGGCGTTCGCGTTTCACCCCGTGCCGATAGAATTTGCTGATCGTACATTCGAATGGTCATCGAGTGACTCTAATGTGAACATCTTGGGAAGAAACAGCGGCAAAGAAACTTGGGAAGAACACGACAGGACGGCGTTCAGCGCCGTCCTGTCGTGTTCGTTCCTTTACTCTTGTCCAAGTTTCTTTGCCGCTGTTTCTTCCCAAGATGTTCACCTCAAACCAACTAGCCCAACACTTCACGTTGTTGACTCTAACGTGGTTGCGTCCTTTCTTCAGAAGTACCGTATTTTCCGGACTATAGTCCGCAAGGGAAAATTTGGGGTCAAAAGTAAAATGTTTTGCTTAGATAGAACGTACCCGGTTCATAGTCGGCACCTGGTGCTTAGTCGACACGAAAATTTTCTCATAGACGGCACACATTGACAAATGTCTGCTTTCTTAGCTCACAAACAAGCTTGTGTTCTACATAATTCATCATTACCATACTCTTTCATTCACAAAATCTGTTTCGTCTTGTCATAATCAACGACATTGAAAATCAGAAATCCCGTATAGGCCGCACACCCTAAAATTTCAACTTTTAAACACGTATAGTCCGCGGTTTATAACCCGAAAAATACAGGTCTTTTTTTACATTTTTTTATCTTTAGTATTTAGGATTTTCAGTGTTCATCACTTTAATAAAATCGGCTTTTATCGGTGTTTCCTTCTGCATGGACACGATTGCAGCTCGTGAACTTCGTAAAAATTATTGTAAACAAACACACAGCCTGGCCTAGGGGGACGCGAAATCGCACAAGCACGAATATAGCAAGCTGATTGGTTGCTTGAGCGACTGTATGTACATCCTCGCAGAGGGAGCGTTTCACTGATAGGTGTTTACGAATTCCTACATTTCGACTTGTCTTGCCGAGAAACTGCAAATTCGGTGGTAAGATATGTATTCTGCAATGTCTACATGCGTAGCGCACTCATCCGCAAGGCCTCCATAATGGAAGCTATAGTGTAACGTCCGTGCAACCCATGCCTACCAGACTTATAAGTCTATATTCCGAATGGTAGATATACATTTTCTAATCTAATATTTTCATAAGTCCGTCGAAATTACACTTGGCGCGCATTTATCGATGTTTTTTTTTTTTTTTTTAGCGAATAATTTGTAGTTATTTGTCGAGATGGTTAACTAGCTTGACTTACGAAACAACAGGCAGGTGCGCGCAGACTCGCTGTACAGAAACCAAAGGATAATCGTTTGATCGAACCGATCGTTTCGAACCCGTGTTTCTAGAAGTTGTTGCGTCATACGCAAATCCCCTACAGATCGAAATCGAAGTCAATCATCACGTTTGTGACGAAATACGCGATAGACACGTCAGTCTATACATGGGCGCTGCTTGCCTGCGTGCGAACGCAAACATCTGCGCGTCCCGGAGAGAGAACGTTTAAAGGCATGCACGGGGCAACTCTTCACCTTCAAAAAAAAAAAGTAAAAAAACAAAACAAAAAACATCCAAGTGAGCATACTTACAAAGTTCGGGGGCTAAGAAAAAAATAAAATAAAACCGGTGCTGTTGTAAAGGTGAAGAGGGAGTGAGGAACGCGCGTGGTTGCGGACAGGCAAATTGCAGGGCAGAAGCCCCATCATGGCGGTGGCACGCTGAACGCAGACGAACATCTGGCGTCGGTACGCCTCTTTGATGCAAATTCTAATTCCTTCAAATTAAGGCTTCCCCTTTTCCTTTGTTCTTTCCTGCTTTAGATTTCAGGTTGCGTCCGCGCGGGCCCTTCTCATTGCTTTCATTCATTGCAAAGAAGAAAAAAAAAGGGAGGGGGGGGGAGAGGAAAACGCGAAATCGTTGTACATTCGTTTGTTTGTCGGTTAGTTGTTTGCTGGTAAATCTGCAAAAACTCCTCAATCTTCTGTCGTCTGCTTCTTGGTCTTATTTTCGTGCCCCTTTTTTTCTTTCCCCGCGCTGTTTCTTTGCTCGGTCTCGTTCTGCACGACTGCAAACTTGTAGAAACAAACAAACAAACAAACAAACAAACCAGTTTATTCGCCTTTAAGATTGTCGTTGGTGACGTTGTCGTTCAGCGAGGTGTAAAAAAGCAAACAAACATGGGTATGCCGAATGTGGTCTATGAGAAAACGGTGACGAAAAACAGCGTCAGCCATTGCCATAAACTAAAAAAATAAATAAAAAGGAGAAATCTAAACAAAGGCAATGCGTACTCGAGAGAGCTCAAGTCTTTTCACAATTCTCTGTTGTTTTGTTGTTGTTGTTGTTTCTTCTTTTTTATGTTGATATTTTTGAAGTTTTCGCGGTTTTAAGTTTCGAAAATCGAAGCGAAAGAAAACGGAACAAATCGCGAGAAAAACAAAACAAAATAACTTCGCGTGGTTTTGACGTCGACGGCGGAATGCGCCTTTTTATACAGCGCTGCGTATAAAACGAAAAAGAAATTTCACGGCGCGTGTTTCCGGTCGACGTCGCGCACTTTCGCGTACGCGGGTGCCTAACTTCGAAGCATTCTTTAGAAGAAAAAAAAATAAAAATCCAGCGTCAGTTTTTTTTATGGCTATCTATTTTTTTTAGTTTTGTGCGAATAGTAAATTTTGAGTTCGAAGCGAATTCGAAGCGAATAGTAGTTTTGGTAGAATATTTCCGATTCGAACATCGAATGGTTTTTTTCCACCTTTCACTACCATTGCATAATGCTTAGACGAAAACCCAGCTAAACTTGTGAAGGTTGTTCCACTTGTTCATTTCAAAAAGCTAAGTTTAATCTATCTACATTTATGAACTGTGACCTCAGAAGGTCTGATGTCTTGGGATGGCAAGTAAACAACTGATTTGACATAAAATGAATCCAACTATACCCAATTGAGTGAATTTACGAATCTTGCTATATCAAATATTCTCTTTAATCACGAGTTAAAAAAGAATGAATCGTGCATGATGAACGCAGGTTGTAAGGGCACCTCTGCTTAACATAGTATGCTCTTGCATAACAGTCAGTTTAATTTGGAAACTTTTAGTACAATGTAGATATACACATTCACAAAGTTTCCATTTATTTTCAAATACAGCCGGCACATGTGCACCATCCCGCTTTAAATGTATGCTTTTCTTCCATGCACGCAATTGCGATATTCATACTTTTCCAAGTGTTTATCGCGGCGGGTTATTCCGTTGAGTGCGCTTCCTATCGAGTACCAATGTAATGCAGAGAAGCAACACCCGCGGAGCTCGCTTCCGCGGGTATTGCTTCTCCGCAGTGCACTGGTGCTCGGTAAAGCGCACTCAACGAGAGCTAACCCGCCGCTATCAACACTTCGACAAACGCGAATAGTGCAGTTCGTCTCGAAGCGAATATCGAATAGTGTATTATTCGAAACTGCTATTCGAAATTTCGAATATTGGCACAACCCTAATTTTTTTATTTTTTGGCTTGTGGCCCACGTAGAATTTGAGGATCCATCCTAGATTCTGCGTTACCCTTATCTCATCTTCGACAACTTTGCGTAGCTGCTGTTTACTTTTGTTGATGATCTAGGTTCTGAATTTCCGACTGTCGCTTCGCCTTCGGCTTTGCTTGCATTCGGCAGCGCGAATGAAATGCGGGTTACATAAAAATAACATATATGATATACTGTGCATTATTTTTAATTTCTTTTAAGCACAACTCTTAAAACAGAGATCATCGAGCCCATACTCCTTGCGACTGCGTCCACAGTTTCGCTGTTTCAGGCCTTTCTTTCTCTTATTCAGAGAATTACTCGCCCTGCTCTTTTAGTTCTTTGGACTTTCTTTCCTTCTTTGGAAACGAAATTGACCATGTCGAAAATTGTTATTTTGTAATTACAATCCCTTTTTTTGCTATTCCCTTTTTTTTACGAGACGATGTTATTTGTTTTGGTTTTAAGTTTATATTTACGAAAACGTATTCCTGTATTAGTAGCAGCAGTGCCTTATAAACGAGGACAGAAGGAGAGGATACATAGAAAGACAAACACAGCGCTGTGTTTGTCGTTCTATGTGTCCTCTTTTCTTGTCCTTGTTTATAACGCGCTGTTGCTACTAATATGAACTCTCACCAACTCGCCCAAGCTTCTATTTAAAAAAAAAAAGTTATTAAGACGTGTCTCACGTTACCAACGGCTTTGTTTCGAGCGAGTCCTTTCATCTATATTTTGCACGTTTACAAAGTAATCTCGAAGGACACCGTCTCTTCAGAGACAAGCACTGGACAATAGAATCGAGAAAACAATACTTACAGAAAGCAGCGTCGTAGAATTGTTTTTAAAGGTCCCGTAATTACGAGGGAATATCTATATATTTTATTTATTACAGACTAGGAGCCGTTTTATACTTTTACTTGATAGGACTCACTCGGAACATTGAGTGGTGCGCCGTATTTGACACACTGTAACATCTATTAAGTGGATGCAATTTACTTCAAATAGATCGCAAAATAAATTGTAATTTACCGCATAGGGGCGGCTATTCGGTACCGCAGACTTGCCCTTTTCGTGTCCAGGTAAGAAACTCAAAGTTCTTATGCGCCATTGATATGTTGTTTTTAACGGAAACAAGGGGGATCAAAATTCCGCTCCCCTTCCCAGTTTTGTCCCGTGAAATTCCCCAATCGCCTTAATCTTGTCGTTACGGCATTCGGTGTGTTAGGGCCGGTATACGTTCAGATTCTAGCTGTCGACACGCGGTGTGGCAGCGTGGTCTTGACATGTCGCCACGACGCAGTTGGGTCGACAAGAGAAATCGACGCCATTTTCAAAACGCCTTTTTCTAGCTTTTCTTTTTTTATTGCCGAATGATGAGGCAATTACAAAGAGGAGCCATTTTATGCTTTAAAATATGGCCTTCCCTACTCACAGGCCTTCCCTACTAAGTAAGTTTCAGGGGTGCTGGTCAATTTCTAAAAATGGGGGCGTGGTGGTTGCGTCAGGACGCGTCCCTTTTAACCTTTCTTGAGTGTGTATCGGTGGCCGAGTGCGTTAATCAATTAAGGCACCGCAGCACGGAGATACGTGGAGCGAAAGGTATACCGCTGCAGAATACGGGTTCCATGGCTTCAATCCTTATTCCTTCCCGTTTCGATATGGTTAAGAGCATCAGTACCTGCCTGAGATGGCGTATTACTATATAGGGACCGATCAGAAAGGTAAACCCGGCTTTTTTAGCCCGCATTAAATAAACTATACGCTTCGTAGAAAGCTGTAACTCCGTGGGAATGTGACGCCAGCGGTGATGATAAGATGCGAAAGTTTGAGCACACGACGTTGCCTTGTTTAAAATATACTAAAGAAAAAAAATCTATGAGCCGACTTCCACCTAAACCTAATTTTCATCAAATTAAAATTTGAGATTGTGGGTGCCTGTCGCAATTATGTCAGTGAAAAACACGTGCCACCATGAAAGAAAACAGTACCGTCTTTCTAAAGTGGCCAGTCTTCTCACTGAAATAAAGGCTATGGGCACCCAGAATCTCAAATTACGGTTTGTCTAATATCGTTATGCTCGAAAACCAAAAAAAATTTTTTCTTGCGTATCGTATGATCCAGGTAACGTCCGTGCGCTCAAACTTTCGCGTCCTATCACCACCGCTAGCCTCACATGCATTCTCACGAAGTTTCAGCTTTCTGCGATGCGTAGTTGATTTATGCGGGCTAAAAGGCCGGGTTTACATTTCTCGATCGGAGCCTGTATACTGCCTAATGCACGTTAAAGACCCCAGGCTGGCTGTCGTTCTGCAATGGGTGACAGCCAAGACACCAGAGGCCCATCGTGTCCGAGAGACTTCTCGCTTCTCTTTAACCTCTGTACGTCACTGCGCCGCTGTCAGCCGAATCCTCTCTCGACTCTCGAGAGTGACACACGCGTTGCGCGTGGGCACAACACCACCTAAAAGACAAAGCCGTGCTGCCTTGAGTCCTGTATCCTCCTCCTTTATATACGGCTCCGCCCTCCCCCCCCCCCCAAGCGATGACGTCAGTCGCAGGCCTTTATCTTCTGGGCGGTGTGTGATCGGCAGCGCTCCTCGCGCGCCGTGCCGAATTTGATGGAGCCGAGTCGCGTCGCGTCGCGACGGACGCTGCGACGACTCACGCAACTCGAGCTTATCGGCAGCGCCGATTAGTGGGGAGCCTGACGGCCATAAAATCCCGGTTTTATTGCCTTCCCGACCGGGTGAAAAAAGGATCGCGGGGTGATCGGGCTGGGGAGGAGCGCCGGCAGATTTGCTCGGCTGCAGGATATGCTGCCACGCCATGCCCGCCCGCCTAACCCCCGCTGGACGACCGTGTATTTTAGCGAAGGGGTGGCGAGGGACGGGACAGGCGCGATTTATATCGCGGATGATGACGACATATCCGGCCGCCTTACGCGGGCGGCGGCGAGCGCCGGCGACAAGCAGTGTGGGGGAAGATTAGCATACAGCGGATAGCTTCCGGTTGAAGTAACTCGCCCGGAAAGTTTCCGGGCGCCGCTCTTCCCCGTCTCTTCCTCATCGCTTTCTCAGCGCCCCCTTCCCTTGTTTTTCTCCTTTACAGTGATGGAAGTGCTGCGCCATTCCCGCCAAATTGTACCATGAACGAAAGTCTGCTACACCTTTCGCCAAAGGGCCATTTTTTTTTCTTAAAATCGTGAAACACCTGTGTCTAGATGGGCTTTAGCGAAGCAAAAATATAATATTTTATCGTTGGTCGACTTCAATATTTCGAGAAGTAAGAGGAAACAAAAATGGTTCAAATATGTATTTCACAGCATCTCTACTCACCGTATAGTTTGTTTCATCCTAGGCTAGATCGCAGTTTTAGACTCGAACACACAGAACCGCGAACACGCATACTAAAAGCGCAAGTCACGGTACACTCGCCGCAGTTGATGGGTTTAGTCGACGAAAGAAAGCGTACAAGAAGATGGAAGAAATGCCGCGATATGGCGGTTTGACGTTCTTTGGTTGCTCCTATTGTCTCGTAGCGTCGGCTGTGCTTTAAGGGAAGCTGAAGCCAAGTGTACAGACGATTGCTCGTCAACCGTGCTGGCCGGTTGATGCGCTGGAGGGCTGATCGCCGACATTGTCTAAATTTCAAGACGATGTCGTCGATGTCAGGAGCCGAGAGAAAACATTGCGAATGGGTAGGATGGCGGCTGCTGTGATAAATCAGAACCAGGGTCTTGTACTCCCGATGAGATCACCTGATTACCGTGTCTGCCACACGCCTCCGAGCCGCCTCTCACCGCCTCTCACCAGCGTGCGCGCGTCGAGCTTCACCGCTTTGCACCGGAGTGCTAGGAGCAGCCGCTGACACGAGGGACGCACTCGGGTTAGCCCGATAGGCTCGGAAATATTTGCTGGATACTATTACAGGTCTACCTTCTTTGGTCTTGAGTGTAGCTTGATCGCTAATTTAAAAGAAACGCGCCAAGAAAAAGGAAAAAACGCGGGTTTATGTTGGAATAATTACGGCAGTCAAAGTAGCTCCTGTGCAGCTGTCGATCGCAAGAGTAGGGAACTTTGACTTCACTCTGGCTCCAACGTTGCTAAAGAGCAGTGTCTCCTTTAAAGCGCGAGTATAGGTTTTCGTACTATTTTTGGGTGGTTGTTTTTGCAGTTTATAATATGTAGAGCCTCGAGTTTGGCATGTTCGTAAAACTTGGGAAACATTTTTATCGATAGACTTGTTAGCGGATATGCTACTTTTGGTGAGTATTTTACGGAAATTATATGTACGGGCTAAATAAACTACCGGGCGTAAAAGTGGGAGGGAAGAGAGCTTTATTCAACTGAAGCTTTGCTCTGTGATTCATTTTTTATTTATTATTTTAGTAGCCATAGCACATGGAACCTATTCTGGCCAGAGCCTTATTTCTAAAAGAAGGCTTTGTGTTCCTATCGCGCCATATCTATAACCCCCAACCATTATCGAAGATAACCTCATTTAGCGATGCAATCACTTTTTCATTTTCAAATAATGTGCTAACAGATGTTGACATCTGCTCCACATGCGTCAATGGCTGCTCCAAACCAGTTTTCCCGCCTGCTACTAGAGGTCAAATGCCGCTTCCATCACTGCCTTTTAGACTCAACGCATTCGGTAGCGAGTACGTTTCCGTTTGTGTCCCTCCATATATTTTTCTTTCTCTCTCTCTCTGCTGCTGTGTGTGTGTGTGTGTGTGTGTGTGTGTGTGTGTGTGTGTGTGTGTGTGTGTGTGTGTGTGTGTGTGTGTGTGTGTGTGTGTGTGTGTGTGTGTGTGTGTGTGTGTGTGTGTGTGTGTGTGTGTGTCTGGGGTTTCAATAAAAAAAAAGGGGGGGGGGGGCACGATTACATTACGTGTGTGCCTGAACTTGCGCGCAACGCCTACTCCAGACTTAATGATAAGAGAAAGACGACGCAATGTCAACAGCTTTAAGGTTCTCGGCCCAGTGTTATTTTATTCGCGTACACCGACAGGCCCACCGTGCTTTTCTATTTGCTGCGACTGTTCGGAACGTTCAGCAAATTAAAGATCCCACTTTTTTCTCTCTTCTACTCACATTCGATGCGTATATGCTTTATTTTTGGGGCTTCTTTCTCTGTGTTAGCTTATTCTTCGTCTGTGTCTTCGCAGTTCAGGTTTGTTTTCCTGTCCGGGACAGACGCAGCCATTGCCGTTTTATCGACTTGGCGCACTTGTGTGCCGCGTACTACGAAAGGAGCGAGGGAGATTTGGGCAGCTGTGTGTGAAAATGACTTTCTCGTGCTTTCGATTCGCGCCCTGTAAGCCCATGACTTAGGTAAACGTTTCCTTTTGCGTTATTATCGTCTTATAATAAGTCAGTTTCCCCGCTAAATTTAGCGGGGAACCTGAATTGATGCATAGGTTTTGTGTCATCAATTTTCTCGCTAAATTTAACGGGGAAACTAAATTGCTACATAGGTTGGGACGTCAATTTTCCCGCTAAGTTTAGCGAGGAAACTGAATTGGCGCATAGAGTCACATGACGTAAATATTTACGCTAAATTTATCGGGGAACCATAACCCCACTCCCCTTGTCTACTCCATTAGAGGCCAGATACCTGAGATAATAGACAGAAATCCGTGATGAGCAGCTTAATAATGCTGTCGCATTAATAATAATAATAACCTTCGCATATTCTTCTTCTGCGTCAATCTCGGGGAAGAAGAAAGAGACCATATGGGCATCATGGATGTACTTGCGGAAAAGCAGCGTTCCATTCGTTGAGGGAGCCACGGTGACGCTGGCCAAGAGCACAATTCCCCTCATTTCCTAATCCAAGGGCTAACATCCCTGTCAACTTCCAAAAGGAGAAACGAAGTGCCATATTTGGGAGTTTCAGCAGGTCGTTCCAATAACTCAGATGCCATGCTCGATACTCCGCCGCCATCTTTGCGCATGCATTGTATCGATATCTGGTGTCAACGTTAAAAAAAAAAATTTTTTTTGCCGCATACGATTTTTAGTTGCTTTTTTTTTTTTACCCTGAGGGCTCCGTTTTCCGGGCGCACGATTCTGCAATTGCTCTCGTAACTTGCGAAGGCTATAGCATATAATCTACAGAAATGGGAAGATTTTGAGCTTCCACCTAGCAAATTCAGATTTTCCTGAAACTTGCAGAGCTCGTAGGCATATATCTGTCGGCGTTGCAGCAGTGCTCGAAACCTGGCGCGAAATTTCTTCCGCCTACGTGCATTTTTTCTGCCTTCCGCGTACAAGGTGAAAAAAATAATTACGACTGCTTGCGCTTTTGTGTTAATTTCCTCATTAATAACGCTCACCTATTCCGATTCCCCGACAGTTTTTTACACCAGCATGTGTTAATTTACTACAATCTTATTTACTTTCTCTACCTTCTCCCTAATATACCCGTGTATCGGGGTAGTAGTGTCATCAAATAAATAAATTATACGCTTTCCTTGTTATCTTGATGTTATCCTTACGCCCGGGTTGCAACACCTTGTTTCGCGAACCCTCAATTTCCGTTCCTGCCACAATGTGTTTGTCTCTCCTGAAGGTTCATCTCTCTCTCCCTGTTTCTCCTTTCACCCGTCATTATTTGGGGACGAGGAGGTAATAAGAGGGGCCCCAGCGCACGATTTGCTGGCCCAGTTTCGAGATCTCGTTACGCCGTTTGGCGTGGTCTTTGCCGCCACAGGAGAAGTCCCCCTTCCGGCGCCGTCGGCTGCTGCTTCTGTTCCTCGTTCCTCATCTTCTCGTTTTGCTACGTCTCTCCAGATTGTCGTTTATCCCTTTCCGTCTGCTTTCCTTCTTTTCCCCCGTCCGTCTCTCCGGCTGTTTCCCTATTTTCTTCCTGATTTTCGTGGTGCGTGTCTTTCTTGACTCCTTCGGGGCCTCGGCCGGCACACTGAAATCGACTTTCTCTCTCTCCCCCCTCCCTTCTTTTGAGTTCGTTCTATCATTTTCTAGTTCTTCCCCTTCCAATTACGTCCGAGAAGCTTTTTCTAGGTTTCCTATAGGTTTCTGGCTTTATTTTTTTCTTTACTTCGTTGCTGGTGTTTTACTGTAAGCTCGTGCTCTTCTGTCCTTCGCGTGCACAGTTTGTTTGTTTGCGGATTCTCGACTCGGCTCCCAATCCTGACTGCTTCCCTTTTTCCCTCTCTCCTCTTCCGTTTCTTTTGCCTCCTTTTTTTTTTTCATCTTCGGTTCTTGGAGAAAAAGCGTACCGACTCTTTATTCGGTAGGCGTCTCTTCTCCCGACTTGTTCCTCTCTCCCGGTCTCTCTCGTTAATATTTCTGGGGAACAATATTTTCTCTCCTCGAGGTTCTCGTTTTGCTGTCGCACACGGGATAATCGAACCTCCTTTTGGTCCCTTTTTCTTCTTCAACGTTTTCGATGAAGGCGTAAACGCGTAGTGCCGCCCGCTTTACCGCTGCTGCTGCTTGATCAACAGTGCGTCGTCAAGTTGCTCGAGCAGCTCCTCCAGCTGCAGTGGTTCGTCCAGCATGAATTCTACTGCCTTTTCGGACCTCCGCAAAGAGGCCGAAAATCGAGACGTACTGGGACACCGCTCACGAGTATTCTGATGAAGAGGCAAAGTAAGCTACCGCTGATGCAGATCGCTTATCGACACTCATCGTTGACATCATGATTATCTTCGCTCGCGCGTTGAACATGTGTTGTTAGCGCCGCGATTGTGAAACAGTGGCTTGATATGCGGGACCGCGGGAAGGTGATTCCCGGGAAAGTGAATGACGGCAAGGCATCCGCCGATCCCGGAGGAGTGGTCGTGTTCCATTGGGGATCCGGAGGCGGAGTGACTCCGTTCGGATCGCGCGCGCTCCATCTCGGATCTGCTCTGCTGATCCCGGCGCGCTCCAAAATGACCTGCGGAATTCGCTATTAGTGAACCGTGCAAATGGTATGGACACTTCGAAAGCTCAGTCCCCTAACGAAAGGATGACGGTTGGTTGATCGGGCGAACATGTGGCCTCCGGACTGCCACCAAAAGTTCAGACGCAACCGGCGCTACGAGCTGACGGAACAATCGGACGGCGCGGTGTTGTTTATGTACATTTTCTATCATCGCTGGACCCAATTACGACCAGTTCGCGCTTTCCACCTTTCCCCCGCTTCCTCCTCTCCCCCTTCTACACTGTCCACCGTTGCCTGTCTCCTCCTTCCCCGTGGTGAGGAAGATCTTCTGCTTTGCGGAATCTCGAGTCTGGTCGTCGGCCTTTACGCTGAAATGGAGTATAGGTAGTCGTGGAGGTCAGCGACAGATCTCCAGCTCCACTCGAAATGAGGCAGTAGATATATAACGACGATGGAATTGAGAATAGTACCGATTTGGAAGGGACTTGACTAGTGGGTCATCTTCGGAAGTCAGTGGTCTTCAGCGGAAGGAACAACTGAAAACACCGTAACGTATCGAGATCGTTGTGGGAAAGTGACGGCGCGCTGTTTCTTCGCTAGGCCGTTCGGGTTGGCGTGAGCGAACGAACCACATTGGTTTCCCCTGCAAGATGGACCGCGGGGGAAGCTGCGAGCCAACAAAGCCAATCCAGAGCCCAGTATAGGGTCGGCCAATCCAATGCCGGTCGAGTGTCACGTGACCTTGAGAGGGGCGCGTAATCCTGTGATGCGTTCAGAGCGCTAGATTGGCTGGGACTGCTGGAACGCCCACTACGATCCACCGTAAAGCAAGCGAGCATAGGTGGCCAGACCGGCCGGGGAGGAAACCGAGCCGAGTCGATCGGGTGCGAAGCCAAACAACAACAACAGCGACGACTCCGGCCACCACGAGCCAACGAGAGCCGGGGCGAGCCAACTGCAGCACGGAGCGAGGCCGTTTCCGCCACACGACCGGCCGTTTCCGCTTCCGCTTGACCCGCCCCTCTCTCCCCCTCCTCATTTGTTCTCCCTTCGTCTCCTCCCTTCTTTCTTTCGTCCTCGTCCGCTTCCTCTTTTGGCTCTCCACCTTTTTGCTGGCTATCTTTCTTTCTCGGCCAGCCTGATGGAGCCTGCCCGCTCTCTCCCACAACGAATGACTTCCGGTTCGCGGTGTTTTCCCTCTCGGAATTTGTGCCCCGGATCGACGAAAACCCGGACTCGCTCCTGCGGGGCATGCCTGCGAGTTTCTCTTCGCCTCCGTTTGCGCCGTTCGAAGCTACACAGCGCCGAAAAACCGGATGATAGCCGGCTCAGCTGGGCGCGCGGTTTCTCCGTCGTCGTCGTCCAGTCCCCCGCCGCGTTCGTGCAATCTGCCCCTGCTGAAACGCTGGCCGACCTCTGTAGCGGTGCGCCGTCGAAGAATGGGGCTCGGATGGATCGCACAGACCTGCAACTCTGAGCTCTCTGCAGCACACACACTGCCGTTCCTCAGTGGCGTTCGCGGGAAGGGTCTGGAATAGTTCGGGAAAAGGAGGTGGTATAGCAACGCGTGCTCAAGGAATATTAGGCCCTCGCGCGCGCGCGCGCGCACACACACACACACACACACACACACACACACACACACACACACACACACACACACACACACACACACACACACACACACACACACACACACACACACACACACACACACACACACACACACACACGCACGCACGCACACACACACACACAGAGGCGGACGGACCGACGAAATAAATTTTTATTCTTGTACGAATAAAGTTGTGAAACGCAGAATGGGCAGCAGGTACTGAGCTACGCTGGGCCGCATGTATGGGCTTTTCTAAATTCGAGAAGTTACGCCGAATTCGCTAAATTCAGCAGAAAGTTACGTCCTGAGAAATGTAGCGCAGCGTTTCAGCCAGCTTTAGCGGAAGAAACTTGGATGAATTATTGCAATTCAAGTTTCCCCTACAGATGACATAGAAACGCTTGCCAAAATGCGTAGCACGAGTCCGCCAAATGTAGCTTGTCACACTTTTTACTGCCGAAATTCTACGTTACTGTTGGCGTTACTTTTTTTTAACTTTATTTTGCTGAAAACGGTAGCCCTATACACATTTCGCGTAAAAATAAAAAAAGAACAACGTTATATCGTTCTTTGAGCGGGCCATCTCCTTCGTGTAAACGCGGTGACGAGGTTAATGAAGAGAAACACAATGCTCTAGTCCATCGAAGTCTTTCGACGGAACCGTTTCGACTTTTCTGTAGCTCCATTTATTAGCTAACCTTCGTGACAAGGTATTTCAGATATATATCTTCCGTAAATCGGTTCTGCAGTCCCGCAGCGCTGTCCGCAACCTGCTATGAGATCCGGAACCGTATAAGAGCAAGACTATAGCGTCGCGCGTGCGCAGTAGCATAGCGATGGCAAAGGTGGTTCATTATGAAATCCCCGTTGTCGAATCGTGCGGAACACGCACATTCGAATAACGACACTTTAAGAAACAACTGTTCCCGAACAACCCCAAAGACAAGCCGAAGTTCGCGTACTGAACAAAAAAACAAAACAACATTAAGTCATAACTGACGATTACATGAAACGCTGCCGAATGATTTCAGTGCGCCGCCTTCGCAGCGGCTTTGTGAAGCCCTCATCCGCGAATCGAGAAAATTCATGGCTGCTGCAGGGGAAAATAAATGCGTCTTCCTTCCGGCAATTTTTTTCTGTCCCCCGCGCAATTATCGGGAAACCTCTTCGCACACACAAGCATCTCCACTTTTGCTAGCAAATGCACTCATATATTTTAAAAAAAAAATCTTTCTTTTTGAAAACGAGCCAGAAACATTCGGCGGGTTTTGATGAGTCGAAACAAACTCGGCCCCTTTGTTGCGGTCTGGGGGAAGGAGTGAAACGGTGGAAGAGAGAGAGACGAGAGAGTTGGCGAAACGGAGCTCGAAGGGAAGAGAAAGGGTGAAAGCACGACCGGGGAATTGGAGCCAGCTGACCTGAGAGCAGCGGAAGTTGAATAATCTCGACTGCTCCTGGCAGGAGAATCGTCGGAAGAGTGAGGAGGTTTCTCCCGCACACTACACGCACATCGGAACAAACCTCTTCATCTTTTTTTCTTTTTCGTTAGCGCTCCCTGTTTTCGAGTTCCGGATTTAGGCAAATAATTCTGAGTGATACGTAGCGTCTCCACCTTCTCTGCCAACACCACGCTCAATGCGCTCACACGTTACTCCTGCTCTGCAACCACCTTAATGCGGTATTATACACCTCGGCGTGAACAGCTCTAAACAACAACACACAACAAAAACTTGTTTTCTTTAATCTAGGAGTTGCCGTTTTTAAAACTTTCGACGCACACCCACGAAACAGCGGAGGATAATAATTGTGACGAGAATGAAAATATCTCCAAGGATGAATTTAAACGAGGAAGAGCAACCGAAGAAATAAACGAGGAGAGATGGCGGGGATGGAGAAACAGGCAGGCAGGCAAACGAACCTGCCCAATCTATCTGGCAACTGTTTGCCGACGTTTCAAAATTATTTGGCTTATTTATTTCTTAATAATTTTCTCGGCGAACGTTGTTTGGATTTATATCCCACATGGCGCTCAAGTATGGCTGTGGAAAAAAAATGATTTATCGATTTCATTCTGCGTGCCCGTTTGATTTCTCCTTGCTCCCTCTCTCTCTCTTCTTTTCTTCCCGTGCCTGATTTTGGTGCGTTTCTCCGTCTCTGTTGTTGTCGTAATTGAATTCGCATCGCTCCTTCCCCTCCCCTCCTCATCACTTCCCTCTCCTCTCTCTTTCTACCTTTACTTAATTGTTTTTTTTTTCCTCTTCTTCCTATTGTTTCCGCGTAAGAAGAGACTGTCATCGGGCATAACATCGCGCAACCTACATTTTGTTGCTACTTTCAAAACGCGACGTGTGTAGCTTAGCCGTATCTTCGTTCAATATTTACTGGCGTTTTTCATTTTTATTCTGGAATTTCAGTTTTCCGACTTTCGAGGTGACACAAATTTACTCTCGCGGAGACGCGCCGAAATAGCCACTTTAGGATTTTGAAAAGCCGGGCGTCTGAAACTGTTAACACGGATGCTCAGAATTTTCTTTCATTCTTTATTATAATAATAATAAAAAAGTTACTTATTCATGTATCATCGACGGCGCTTCGTCCCATCAGCTTTCCTCTCTCTGTGCCGGGCGTTATATATTTTATTTGAGTCTCCCGTTTTTTTTTTTATCTTCATTTGGTCACGCTTGCTCGTGTGGCGTTTTTTTTACCTGTTTTCGCGGAGAGAGCAGTTACACTACGGGACGCCGCTTCTGTATTGAATTTGGGTTACACCAGACCGACAATGTGCTCGTCTCCGCAGAATTTCGGTCCGAGAATAGAAATATGGAAATTGTTTTTGCGAGGAGACGAGCAGGGTTTGACGTTGGTTGGATCGAGGGAATACTCGTTTTATGTATTTGTACCGCCATTTTCTTCAGCCTGTCTCTCGCTGTTCGATGCTTTTAATTCAGCGAGACAACCCTGGCACTCGCCTAAAATATTTCTTTTTACTTGCGAGGTGCTTTCCAGATGTGAGAGGGAAAATAGTTATTATTCCGCGGGCCTGGATGGAATTAACTCTGTTCATTCTCACTTTATTTGTGTGCATAGCTGAAACACGTTCAACTTTAAGTAAGCTTGATCGTATGTCGTATTTAAGACAGAAGTGACAGATTTCTCAGCTTTTTGGTCGTCGCCCTGGGGATCAAGGAATTATCCTTTCACTTCGCGGGCTTGTGAGGATAACTATTTTATTTTATTTATTTATTTATTTACAAACACTGCGAGCCGTGAGGCCAAAGTAGGAAGGTAAACCGTAGAGTTTCATGTCACCCTCAAGCACTTGTAATCACTCAAACTCGCATAGCATCACTTATTCTATAACGAAGAACCTATAAAATCAGAGACATTCACACTATTTACAACGTTCGTTGGCAGGCAGTTCCACTGATCAGTGGATTTAACCAAGAAATAGTCTCTTAAAATAGTCTGTGTTAAAGCTATAAGGGATAATGTACTTGGTGTGCTTGAATTGGCGAACCACAATTTAGTGATAATTATTAATATCCTAAACGCCTCATGGAGCTTCATAATTTCAGGTAGCGAGAAATCGCCATTTCACTTCATTGGAGATAATTGAATGCCAATGAGTGTCTGCCTTCGCTTAGGGATTTCTGACACGACTGATTGAGAAGCACGCAAAGATGCAAACAAACAAAACAACGGAGAGAATGACTGTTGCATAGCCGTCTAGTTATTGGCGTACGAGGACGCAAAGTGTTGCACTCACGAGCCTGTGTTTCATATTCCGCAGCGGGCCTGGCGTGCTATTCGCTCTTTGAGGGCAAAAACACTGCGTTTTCGGGTTTGTTCCCGGGCTCGTTAAACACATTTAAGTGTATGAGAACACATTAAAGTGCACAAGAATGCGTTAGTTTCGGCCCAAACTACATACTGCACGCCAGCCGCACACTGACAATACACGCACGCACATAACGCCTGGAACATGCTTGCGCGTTGAATACGTGTGCGATTCTTAAGCAGTGTGCATACATAAAGGGAGTCCTGTTTTCCTTCACTGTAGCTGATTAACTAATCGCTTGAGCTCCTGTCTTGGTTTGTTATTGAGTTTCATGTGTGATTTTTTAGTGAAAATTACCAGTTGTTTCTTTTTTTTAAGTATAATATTTCCTGATTGGCGTCTTTTGTGTGTTGCAGTGGGTAGAGGAGAGCTTCACCAACTTCGAGCAGGGCATCAACTGGCGGTCGTACGTGGTGTGCGACGTGGCCTACGAGAACGTGAACAACTGGCTGTGGACGCCGTTCATCGAGCGCGGCCCCGCGCACCGCATCTACATCGAGCTGAAGTTCAGCATGCGCGACTGCAACCTGTTCCCGGGCATGGCGCTTTCGTGCAAGGAGACCTTCTCGCTGCTCTACTACGAGTTCGACGCGGCCACGCGCGAGCCGCCGCCCTGGGAGCCGGAGTCGTACCGGCCCGTGGACCGCATCGCCGCCGACGAGGGCCGCTTCACCTCCAACGCCGAGGTGATCATCAACACCGAGGTGCGCTCGGTGCCGGTCACCAAGAAAGCGCGTCTACTTCGCCTTCCGGGACCAGGGCGCCTGCCTCTCGCTCATCGCCGTCAAGGTGAGCGCTCTTCCTTCCTCGACGGTGTTCAGCGTCTTCCGCGGCGCCGAGAGGAACACCGACAAGCTCTAGATATCTCTCAATTTGTCAAATCGTCCGACGTTTGGGACCTCAACTTTCCATTTCATTCTTATAGTTCGGACCATATAGCTTTTTCAAAAACGGGCAGGCTTGCCGAAGAAACACGGAGGACTGTTTCGGCTCGCATTGTACGAAACGGAGTACAACAAATGACGAAGCCCGCGTAGAAATGCAATCTGCGCTCACAGAGCTTTCACGTGCTGGCTGTCTCAGCCAGGTTCTCCGAGAGAAAATTAGAGAGTTTGAGAAGACCGTATTCGCTGCGCATTGCGAATCTAACGGGCGCGTGCTCAATCAACCCATGCTTTGAAGTGACGGCACCGAATCCCCGCTAGCAACGCAAAGCTCTATAGCGTACGGTCTATACTAAACGTCCCCGTCAGCTCGCTTCGCTCGATCCCGCTCGTCCCGTAGTTCGCGACGGCTTCAATGGTGCTGCTTGCTTCGAAGGAAAATGTACATACCTGAGTCATTTTAAAATCTCTAGTTTTGTTTTTGCCGCACACCGAGGGCGAAAGAAAAGTAATAGTTCCCCTTCGTTCACTTTTTGCATTTTTTCGTTCGATCATTTCTCCGTGTGTTGTTGCATTCGATCGGATGTCCTAATACATACATTTAGAGAATCGGTCATCAGCATGCTTCACTGGGAAGTACACTGGCGAATACGTCCACAATCGCCTCTCTCCACAGCGCAGAGAGGCCTTAGCCTTTTCCTTAAAACACTTCTGAACGCTATATTTGTGCGATGCGAACGCAATTATGTCAGTCTGAGCGGCATATGCATATGTTCGAACGCGAGCAGCAAGATCTGAGAGTAGTGTCTCTATCGGGCAAAGAATGATAAGGAGTGTGACATGAATGACCGAGAAAGGTAAAAGGAAAATGGTGTCTAGGGAAAAAAAATATTTTGTCGCCTGACAATGAAGCCACTTCTATAAATGGAAGACCAAGGAAGTCCTCTCGTGACATTCCAACAGACAACCCGCCCTTCGAAACATTGCCTATTTGGGGTTATTTCTTTACCGCTGTGTAAACATACGCGCAAAAAAATTCCCTGTTTAGCAACAAAAAAATACAGATATCACGCGGTTTTTCGAGCGCCGCACCCACACGCTTTTCTCGCTGGATTTGGTCTATGTTTGAGACGGGATTGTAGTATATATTCTGAAGACCACCGAGAGAATGTTCCAAAAAGCTTGCTTTTAAAACTTTAAGCCATTTTGCGGCCACGTGAAATTCGGGTCGAGCGAGAATTGAGATACTTCTTATTAGCGGTAATTGAGTCGGAAAACACAATTAGTGGGATAACTCTGCACGCTAGAAGGAGCGATGCCGTTCTAATTGCGGCAGGAATCAGAAATCGAGTTTCCCAGAAAGAATAACACTAAACGAGGAAAAAGAAGTGAAAAAACTAAAACTGCTTTCCAAAAACGGCGGCTTTTTTTTTTTTTTTTAGTTAAGCTTTTTAACTACGTTCCGACACTAATTGCGTTACCTTTTCTGTTTCATTTCAAAAAGAAATATCCGTAATCGTTTTAGCCAATTGAGAGCGCACTTTGCGAGCTGAAATCGTGTTATCGTTAGAGCTGAAATCGTGTTAAGATCAGGAAAAAGTATCCACTTTTCCCTGATCTTTACATTGTCGACTAAATGCCGATGTGGACGAAGGTTTTCTTTAATAACATTATTATTAATCTGATCAGCGATAACCTTAATGCAACGAACAAAGTTTAAATGTGGAGAAGGCCAATTTGACTACCGAGGAACCTCTCTCGATGAGGCGGCATGGGAATCGAGACAAAAACAGCTTTATTAAATTAGTAGTGGATGGAGTAAACGAAGTAGCAGCACTCTGTGGCCCGGTATCAGTTAAGAATGCGCCAAATATACGCCATCGCGTACACCAGCCATGGCATGGAATCGCTACTCGGAAAAACCAGGAACGGCGATGAGTCCGACCTGGACTCTTGTAATTAGGCTAGGCTATAGGTTATGCGAGGTTTGGCTAGGTGAGGTTAGGGTTGTAGCGGCCTTTTTTTAAAGGTGCCTATCATCGATGACTTCTGTTGTGGTGGCCAATGCAAACCTGTGGAACCACCCCGCAGGTGTACTACATGGTGTGCCCGAACGTGACCACGTCCCTGGCCCACTTCCCGGAGACGCCGACGGCGAGCGAAGTGACGGCCATCGTGGCCACGGAGGGCCAGTGCGTGGCCAACGCCCGGGTCTCCCAGGCGCCGCCGCGGATGCTGTGCAAGGGCGACGGCAACTGGACCCTGCCGTCGGGGGATGCGCCTGCCTGCCTGGCTTCAGGGCCGTCGGGAGCTCCTGCCAGAGTGAGCGCACACCCTTCCGCCGCCATCTTTTATCGGGACGTCGACTGTTGTGTTCTGTTTTCCGGAAAGCGTCCGAGTTCAAAGACTCCTCGGTACCCGTTTTAAGTCATGCCTCCTTGATATGGGCATTTTTAATTGTTCACCCAAGAATGCGTTCGTAACGTGAGTCATCCAGAATTACGAGACAAAACTGCGTGGACTTTTTTTATT
This sequence comes from Ixodes ricinus, assembly GCA_037355805.1. Taxonomy (NCBI): domain Eukaryota; kingdom Metazoa; phylum Arthropoda; class Arachnida; order Ixodida; family Ixodidae; genus Ixodes; species Ixodes ricinus. Next base: position 65,822 of record JAZHYW010068425.1, read on the forward strand.
TTTATCTAGGTTGTCTCCGAAATCGCTCTCTTTGTTGTAGAATATTAATACTAATGGGGTTCATATTAATGAGACATGACTATTTTAAAGCATCAAATGCTTACTTCCTGTAATAATCACCGCAAATGGCATATAAAAAAATATTTTAACAAGCCTGTTGAAAATAGCGGCTGCCGCACAGTTGGCCATCTGCCAAGTTGATTTTGCGTCTCGGTCTAGCCGCGGTGTGGCGTCTTATGACGAGGCTGCGCTTCCGCGTCTCAACGGGCCTCTTGCTTCAGCTGCGTCGCCCTCAGCGCAGGGAATACTTGCGTCTTAGCTTGCGTCATCTTTAATGGCTGTGACATCGTCTTTAATGACTGAATTTCATGTTTTCGTTCGTAACCCGGTGTCCGAGAAAGGGCTGTGAATGTTTTCTCAGTCTAGGAGGGAGAACCAGCTCCACGCGCGAGTTGATTAATAGTTTTCCGCTGTAAGATAATGAGGCAGTTTTGGCGTTTTATCCACTGTTAAGCCGAATGCTCTATCGGCGGTTTGCGTCGTTTTGTTTCCACAGCTGAAAGGCTACCTTTAAGAACCGTTATTCTGGTGAAATTGGGCGCTTTTACTGATTCAGACTACGGTATAGTGAACGCGGTAACATCTGTACATACGATCTGCGACACAGTTTGCGCAAACACGACATCCGCACTTATTTTTTTTTTCCTGCGCTATTTTAGTTGCGAGCAGTTACGGACATGAAACACTTGTTGTCCAGGTTGGTGCCCTGTGTAGCACATTCCACCTGACTAGATTTCGTGGCATCCTCTCAGTTATGGGGAAAATGCAAAACAAACCGACGTACAGTTATAGAAGAACAATAACAAAATGCGTATTTTGAACATTGGGGGCTCTTAGAAATGGTGAGTTAAATCTGCGTACACTTTAGTGTAGAGGACAGGCATAAAATAACCACCACCCAAATAGGGAAACTTCTTCGTTCGAGCAAACGCAATAAATTTGAAAGACGTGGTTTGTTTGATTTTTTTATTTCTTAGTGGATCTAGTTTTGTGTGAATGGCCGCGCATAACAAATAAGAGCTACACTTGGCTAAGAAGTTATGAAGTTTGCTAAGCCAAAATAGAGTCGGTGTAGCTAGCAGCCTATGTTACCGAAACACGGGCCGAACATTGATGCACGTTGGTGTGCGAGACCACAATATACGGCGCAAAAAAAGCGAGAAACTACATGTTTCAATGGTTTTTCTCTTAGCTTTCGTTGGCGGGATAACGTCCATTGTAGTTCTTTTTTTCTTCTTTTTTTCTTGTGTTGAGCGCACCGACACTGCGCATTTGTGCAGAGGCTCCTCAACCGATGTAGCCTGAATTATAAACTCATTTAAAGTGCACTATAATTTAGAAAAAAAAACGCTAATTAACAGTTTGAGTTAAAGGGGTTATGACACGCCAAAAATAAAATATGAGATAACTATACTGCTAGGACCTACTGTATGTTCCTATAATCCCGGTAAATTTGTTTTGAAAATGGCGCGATAGTTTCGTGGATAAATCGATTTATATGCGGGCCCCTCGGAGGGGCAGATCCGGGCGGAGCTGGAGGTTGGCTACGTAGGCAGCCTCCAGCGCGGTGTCTCCTTGCACGCACTCACAGACTTGGCTCTCTTGGCGTATCGAGCCTCAGCTTCCTCGTTTACCTTCCACGTTTCGAGCATGCGGTCCGTGACGATTACGTCTACGGCATCGCTCGCCTTGTCAAAGTGTTCGACATTGATCGCAGCAGCGATTAAAGTGATTGCTATCAAGAGATGTGTGAAGCTCTTCATTTTGACTGCGACCCGCTGGCGGCCAGCTCCAGCGACGGCGAGTTACGGACGAACTCGCCGTGGTCACCGTCGTCCGGGAATATCTCGCAGGCGCATGCAGGGTGGAAGGTCAACGGGCCGGGGGCGAGAGCGGGAATAGCTTTCGGGTTACAGAGTTGTGTGAGTGGTTTTGATCTTACCGCGACGAGGAGAGCTTGGGCGATCATGGGGGCGCCTAGAATGAGAGAGTGTTCATGGTCACGTGGTTTATGGACACCATGGTGTGACTAACTTGGGCAGTGTTGCCTGGTCGCCAGATGAAAATGATAAAAATTCGTAAATTGAATATTGTAATTACCAGAGCTCTAAAAATCACGTAACTTGGTGTATATATTAAGTAGCCTATGAGCATTCCATTTCAAGAATAATCTATCCGTTTAATTTTCGTGTCATAACCCCTTTAAAGGCACCTCTCTGATGCAAGAGCGCGCAACCGCTCCCTGTTAAGCGCGGTCTTCTATCATTTACCCGCTCTTTTATGCATATAATTAAGCCTACACCGGTGAGGTAGTAAAACCTTCGCAGCCGAAATATTTTGTAGGGTTAGACAAACGATACGTGAAGCCTCTCTATTCGGCCAGCCCCATACATGAGGCCATACCTCCCTTGGTCTCCGCCCAGGCGCTTGAGTTTGCTTCCCCACATAGATACTCTAGTTGTGGCGAAGCTAGCTTCTGAGGAGCACCAACGTCCCTTTGATGGCGCGCTCGCCAAGGCAGAGAAAATGAAAAGTGCTGCGCACGTTCCAACTCACTAGCGGAAACACTAACGAACGCCGGGCACACTAACCCGAGTATTCATGGAGGTAATAACGATAAAAAAAGCGACCAACGATTTAGCCCATATCTTATTTCCGGAGGGGACAGGACTCGCACGGAGGCAGGCAGGGGAACGTTCGGCGCGTGCGAGCTGTTCAAAACTAATTATTTTGCAGATTTTTTTTATTCACTCTTTCGTAGACACATTTCAAACCCAACGTAGATTTATATATATATATAAAATATACACTTTGTGTTTGTTGTACTATATGGCCGTTGCCCTACGGCGGGCAGTTCCCGTAACTGCCAGCTCCGGTGCATATTTAATGACGCCAGTCAGTTCTAGGCCCAGTACTTGCCCGTCTCTATTATTTTTTTCCTTTAATCTTTTTAACGACCGCGCTTTGTTGGTGGTTTCCGCGCACGCGACTTGAAGGTGCAGTTATGGTGTTTGAAATACGACGTCGTTTTGCGGAACGGCGTCGCGCGCACGCACGGACAAAGCATTCGGAAAAAAAATGCGGTTGAAAGAAAGAAAAAAGAAACGTTGACGTTACCGTTGGCGAGCAAGCGCGCGCTCCAGCGAGCGGTGGGGTGATACGTCGGAAGTGACGTAATTTTCGATAGGCGCGCGACTAACCGATTCTAGCTCGCCCATTTGAATCGTCTTCTATCGGACTCGGGCCGCGAACACGCAGAGACAAAATAGACATAACGCACCAAGCTACAAATGTCGCTTGTTCCGTGCGAACTCGCGTAATAGCTTCTTTTCTATTTTGTTTTTGTGTCAGGCGCGTGTAGCCATTCTAAAGCGTGTTCGCTGCTCGTAGTGAAGATAACGTATGTTTCGTTGCGCTGCTTTCCTTGGCACAACTTCTACTTCTCTTTTTTTATATAAAACTTTTTTTTTTGCGCGTGTAACAGGCGGAGGAAATAGTTGAAAAACGCTTTCACATCGTGACAGGCTGTTGCAGGCAACGCTGTCTCCTTTTTTTTTTATCGTAGGATATCTGAGGTTCGGTGGACGACCGTGCATATGCTTACGCATTGCCGTCCCTTGTCGTTTAGATAAAAGTTGCTCAAACAACGGCGAAAAAAAAAACTGAAGAACATTTGTGATAAGAATAACGGAGGTTGTTCGTAAGCGTTCTTTCGGGTTTGTGCCTACCCGACTTTTCTGGACGCACAAATGTTGCCATCGTTCTGGCCACAAAAAGAGAAAAAAAAGAAAAAAAACAAGGAGAAAGGGATCAAATAGCAGTTTTTCTTTTTCTTTCTTAAGTCCACGATTGCGATACAACTCTTGATGTGTCAGTCTGGGAATTGAAAATGAGCTGTCGTTTTTTTTTTTATCGGCATTATGCGCCAAATGTAATGTTCTCCGCTCGATATCTTTGACTCACTAGCCTCTTTTATTACAGCGTCGTTTGAGTTGCGCGCTTGAACTGTTCTGGATGGCCTCTTCCTTTTTTTCTCGTTTAATACGCGCACACATTGACATAATTCATCTCTCCGCAACACAAGAGCTCCGAATGCTCCTGCCAAGACCTTGATGGAGTAGGTCGCAAATGTGTTCTCCGCCCAAGTAAGATGTCTGCTGTTTCCCAACTCAAATTTACTTCCTCTAAGAAATAATAATAAATAGGAAAAAAAAACAACGAAGGAAGTATTTTTTTACGTATAAAGCTCGCTAGAGCGGCGGCAGCGCGCGTTCGTCCGACATTTCCCGCGATCGCCGTGGTCTGTGATGGAACGCCCTGAGTGCCGTAAATTTTTCATGGAAATTACGGCCACTGCGCGTCTGAGTCGGGGATCTGTCGTGATGGGGGGGGAAATACAGCCGCGCTTCGTTCTCCCTGCTCTTGCTTTTTGCTTTCTTGTAACTCCTCGCTTTCCGGCTTCTTCTTCGCCCGGACTACCGCCGGTAAACAGAGGCAGTCGATAACGCGGAGCGATAGCCACGGCGCCCTACTCTTGGCGTTCTTCCGCAAGATTCTTCTCTTTGGTGGTTTCTTGTTTCGGTATCAAGCTTCCTTTCGGTGTTGCCTTTGTAGCTAACCCAAACACACCTCTCGTGCTCTTGTTGCTCTCGTTTTATTTTATTATTTTTATTTTGTTTCTCTGGCATTTGTCGTATGTTTCTTCTCGGCGAGCGAAGCTTACGAAAAGGAGAGGATGGCGGAAAGAGGAACGTTTTCTGCCATAAGGACCAGTCATTTTTGTTATTGTTATTATGTATCCCTCTCGCGTTTTGAGCTCTTTCTATCGGCCTCTCTCTCTCTCTCTCTCTCTCTCTCTCTTTCTCTCCCTTCCCGGTCAGATCCGCCTGCGCCTTCTTCACTTTTTCCTGTGAGATTTTTACCGCTTTTCCCTGAGTGGCTTCCCTGTCCAGCCTTCCTACTCCTATTTTTTTTTCTCTCATTTTCTGTCTCTTGTTATTTCTCTTTCAACGCTGTCTTCTGCTCCTCCTTTTTCTCTCGCACCGCGCGGAGGTCATTACTGGCACCGCGCTGTTTCGGCGAGATATCTCTGACAGGAGCGTTATTTACATTTGGTTGTTGTTGCTGTTACGTTATCCCTTCTTCCGTTTCTGCCTTTGATGTTCTTTGCTCTTGTTGCTTTCCTTTCGCCTTTAAGGAAAATGTTTTCTTCCTCCTTCTGTCTTCTTTACTCTTTCTTTCACGCTTTACCCGCTCCTTCCTTTTGCTGTTGTTTTTGTTTTGCCGTATTTAGCAATTTTTGGTTTGTTATTCATTTTTATGTGGCACTGCTCTCTCAGCGGGCTTGTGTCTCCGATGTTTTTTTCACTTTTTTTTTCACTTGTTTTTTGCCAAATCCGCAGAGGATTGGCACGCGCGCACACTCACGTATAGGTTTGTGTGTGAGCTACCGAGAAACGTAATCAGCAACAACAACATCCAAAACAACCCCCCCCCCCAAAAAAAAAAAAGAAAGAAAAATATATATATATAAACGACATTAAGTGCAACTTCCTAGCTGTAGCTTCCCCCATTCCGCAACCCGACCTCTGAACCTGTTATTTCTTTTCGCTATTTCTTCTCTTTCTTCCTGTTTTTTTTTGTTTTTTCGCCTTCTGTGTACGTGTGTTCCTTTGAGTTCGTCTCGCGTACCCGAGTTTTCTGGACCGGGCTTGGGCTCTTTTGTTTGCGTTTCCCATCTGACCTACGCGCCATCGGAATTGCTAATTTGCCGCGGCCGGATCTCCCTCGTGCCCATCGGGACCAGTTGGGAAAGACAAGCGGGGAGGGGGCGTGTCTGTGTGCCCAGTCCCCTTTCAAGCTGAGAGTAGAGAGAAGCTCCCCTTTCCGCGCGCGGTGCTCAAGTCGAGACGAGCGAATGCAAAGTTTTCTTTGAGTCCTTCTCCGTGGACTTTGAAGCAGAAGGTTTCTCTTTAGGAAATTCAGCTTGCCTTTCTGTCCCTCTCCTGCCTATTTCTGCAAGGGTTGTGGAAGAGGGGATAGGTGATGGAAGCTGTTTGTTAGAATACTTGATTTTTCTTTTTTTTTTTAATTTTAAAGACACTTTAGGTGACTGTGAGTGACTACGTTCATTTTCTAGGAACAGAAAGATTTATACCCATCCTTTATAATTTATTGCTTAGATGGGTCGGGGAACTTTGGTGTTTTCGAAGGTTCTCTGCTGTATCGATGAAAGGAAAGTTTGTCATAGACCATTTTTATCGTTTTATTTTTTGTATTATTGGTAATTTTTTTTAATGTTTTTATGACAAGTTGGAATAAAGTGAAGTTACATTTTTAGTTATTGGAAATAGTGCCTAAATGGCATTAAGTTACCTATGCTTATTTGCAATTGCTCGTTGTTTAGTGGTAGTCTGGTGCAGGTCTAGTGCAGGCAAGTATATATATTCATGGAGACAAGTTAATGCCGTTGCTTGCCTTTCTATTTGCTTCATGAATGCTGCTGCATAGGTGCATTTCAGACCACAGCAAACCAAACTTGTATATTGCTTGGGCAAGTTAACAAATATATATTGCGTTTCGACCAGGCTATGTAACACTACGCATTGCATTCATTTTCTGCAGTGCACATTTAGTAAATATTTCTTAATATTTAAGTGGAAAAAGTATTTAATCTTGACAATTTTGCAGTATCGGGGATATGAAACTCTTATCAACTTGAAACTGTATGAACTTAGTAGGGGACTGAATCTAACTTTTTAATTAATACCCTCGTCTGCCAGGTTGATTTTTGGGAGTGACCACATTGATATTAAACAAAAAGGGCAGTTCAATCATGATGTGACTACACTAGAAGACCTTTTCGTGACTTCAGCAAAAATGGTGTAGGTGAGCTTACTGGTCATAACTTCTCGGGCGATAATCTCTCTGGAAGAGAAATATGTAAAACTTTGACAACGACTTTTGGCCAGAGAGTAATCAACGTAGCAGGTAAGCTTCATTTTGGTGTTGTCACACAGGAGTCTGATTGAAACAGCCCGATATGAGTTTATGAGGGAATAGTTCCTTCTTTACAAATGGCACTTGTACTTCATTGTGGTTTCAAGGGCAACCCTGGCACTATTAGGACACGACTATGAGGGAAACAGCCAGGAAAAATATATGGAATTCATTATCAGTCGAAGCATTTCTACAGCCAGAATATTGCATGAATGCGATCGCTGCAACCATGCATTGACATTGGTGTACATTCTTTGCTTTACCGCTACACTTTTGACATACTATACTGCAGCTAAGGCTTCTTAATGGGATGGTTAGCTGTGCTCTCGAGCTAAAGACTGCCTAACAGCTACATCTATGCAACCTAACCTGCTCTGGCTTTCGCTACAATGTCTGCTTCTTTTTCTCTCTCTGCTGCTTCAGTGTGTCCCCCAGCACATTCAAGCCAAGCTCGGGAGATGGGCCGTGCCTGCGTTGCCCTTCATACAGCATCGCGCCTCAGGCGGGCTCCACAGAGTGCCGCTGCAAAGATCGCTACTTTAGGTCTCCCACTGACCCCAAGACTATGCCTTGCACTCGTGAGTCTCTCCGCTGGCTGTACCGCCGGGCGCTGCCGCCATCGTTTGCAGTCCTTTGCCTAGCTTCTTCATACTCTGCAGAGCACAAGAAATGCTGCATCCCTAAAGCCCTGCTGTGGCGGTAGTGCCTCTGAGGGCAGGCGTGCTCGGAGGAATGGGAACCTTTGTTATGACACTCGATTGCAGTGAGGTTATCGTGGCGATATCTGGTTTTGTTCGGTTTATTGTACTTCTTTTATATTGGAATGCATAAAATATCTGGCTTCGCTTCTCTAAGCAGACATTCACCAATAGCGCTACTGCCGCTGAGGGGCCCAAGTGTCACTGCCAGTGGCCCATAGTCAGCTTTTTTTTTATTATGAAATACAGTGCAATCCGCTTATAATGATAATAAGAAAACGTGAAACTTCAATCGTTATAACCGATTATCATGGTATCTGGACTAGAAACTGATCATTTCCAGCCTAGAAACTCTAGGGACTGATCGTTATAAGTGGTACATCGTTATAGGCGTTTTCGTTATAAGTGGGTTGCACTGCATTGAAGGTAGCTTGCCCCCACTGCTTTTGCTTGAGTAATGAACCCTTTCCCAAATTATCTAAGCACACAGGAGAATGATGGGAATGTAGGGACATGCGTTTGCCTTGCCTGTATAAAAGATTCTAAATAAATAAGCAAACTGAAATGTTGGCAAACACGCATGTGAAGTGTCATTTGTCTTAGGTTTTTCCTTCAAAACAGTTACTGCTGCAGGTTCCAGCTTGTGCAGCATGTGTAATTGCACCCCCAGCATTCTCTTTGGTGCTTGGGCAATCTGCAAAAGACTTCTCAGGACTTGAGACCGTGAGGCACAAGGTTGACGAAGTCTCCCCCTTTCTCTTCAGAACCTCCTCGGGCACCTCAGAACCTGAGTGCAAGCTGCGTGGACCAGTCTTCGGTGACGCTGAGCTGGCAGGCGCCTTCTCACCAGGGTGGCCGAGAAGACACCACGTACCGCGTCGTCTGTGACATGTGCAGTCCCAGCGTCACGTTCTCACCTGCCCGGCAAGGCTTCAATGAGACCAGCGTCACGGTCACTGGTCTACGGCCCGTGACCGCTTACCGGTTCCAAGTGTATGCCGAGAATGGTGTATCGGGCTTTGACAAGGGCCATTACGCCGAGATCACCGTCAAGACCGACGCCCTTGGTAGGTTTCCTCTCGTGGCCACCTTCAGAGGGGATTACTGTAGAGATCGGGTAAAGCAAAAATTCAATGTTATAATTTATAAACAATCTTGTAGGAAACGAAGTATGTTTGCTGCAACAGTTCCCGATGTCAGTATCAATATAGTACAGTATTTTGGAACAACATACTTTACTATCGCAATATACCGTAAAATATAAACACAAGAGACATGCATATATCTTTACATATTGTTGACCAAGAAGCGCCCAACCATAGTTTTACGTGATTATCTCCAAATTTTGAGTGCGCGCTTGCTCGGAATTTTACGGTGTTTGCGGGTAAGATAACCTGAGTTCACTTTCCGTGTCACTGAAAATATGCCTATTTTTTACTTTGGTGATGATTCAATATGAATACTCTTTGTGTTTGTAGCTACAGATGAGAATAAAACAATATCTAACAAGTTTACTTCAAGCAACTTCAGGTGATATCGGAGATGGAGGCCAGAAGAAGGCTTTTTCAATCTCCTTGGCTTTTCGACAAACATCGCCATCCTGCCGGCACTTCTTTTGGCTTTGTGGGAGTTCTGAAGCTCCTTGCGATTCCTCTCATTGTCAGCTTTTTGTTTTCAATCATTTTCTAAAGTTTTCGCCTATTGCTTCCTATTGCCTGGACACAAACGTTTTAGTCTGGTCACATCATTACAGTTGTTACTTGATTCTTGTGGCAGTATTTTATATCAATATATAGTACACCATTGCAGAAACAGTTGAGATAATTTTGTTTTTCAGTTAATCATAAAACAAATTTCAGACGAATATCAATTGGCACCTTTCAACAGATCTGGTCCCACTAAGACCAGCCCAAGAAGAAGGATTTTTAAATTTGGTAGCAGATATGGGCATACAATTATATAGCCATTTCACATAAGGTTGCCGAATTATCTCGAACTTTTGCCTAGTACTTAATGTGTAAATTATGCTGTTTCATAGTCATTCACATACACACTCTTCTAATCGTTCCTATATATACAAAAACATTTTGGAGACTTTATATTAAGATAAAGAACAAATATAAAAATCCTCCAATTCCATTCTTGGAAGCAGGTGATCTATGCTCTCCTAATACTTAGCAGGTTCTTTGTTACCGGGATTAACTTATACTCCAGTCGGTGACAGGACGAGTTCAGGGGCAACTCCTTCCACCCCTTTACGCTTTAGCAGAGCAAACGCCTGAGAGAAGGCGACCTCCTCTCCAGTGTTCACTCTCCTGAACTTGAAAGAGGTGGGAAGAGCTTCCCCAAACTCTTACCCTGTCACAAACTATAGAGCTAACCTAAACTGCAGAGCATGTGATTCTTAATTCTGAAATGATTCGAGCAAGTGATTCTCCACCCTAATTTTGTCTCTCAATGTTGCCTTTTGGGCATTAACTCAATTAGCGTTCGTTGCAGGCGGTCCAGTTTTCGCTCCGACACCTCCGAAATGTTTCTTCTCTCGTCGAATGTTGCTGGCGCTCCTTGCGCAGTGCAATCGGTCATCTCCAACGTGCGTGCGAAGGCCATCAAGAGCACGGAGGTGCTGCTGGCCTGGGACGCCCCCAGGACCCGTTCCCAGAGGTGGAGCGCTACGAGGTGCGCTTCTTTCCCCGCAAGTGGGCCAAGAACGAGACAGTGCTGCAGTCGCACAAGCTCCAGCTGGCCGTCACAGGGCTGCGCTCACGCAGCGAGTACGGCTTTCAGGTGCGCGTCAAGACCACCCGGGGCTTCGGCGAGTACAGCGACACCGTCTACCTCACGACCGGCCAGTACACCCACAGTCCCGGTCAGTTGGCACCGTTTGCAGCTTTTATCCTTTATACTTTGTGTTTGATCAGTTCATTGTATCAACTTTGTTATGTTTTTAATATTCTAAAGCTTGTGACCTTATAGACCATCGACAGGGTAGCGATATAATCTGATAATAAAACAAGCTTCTGATTCGTTAATTATCCTCATATGAGAGATCTAGTTTGAATCTTGTCATTAGGTGATGTGCATCAGGATGCACTGCTGTAGTTTTTCACTTTAGACTTTGTAACCTTCTTGAAGTGGTCGATAAATCTGAGAAAGCTTCTTGAACCATGTCAGCTGCAAAACATCTTCTACAATTTTGTTTTTAAATAATTTTGTTGGATTATGCATAGGGCCTATGAGTTCAACAACTTACAGGCCTATTTTTTCTACTGTGCCAATAATTCAAAATATACTGACAGTTATAAAGAGCAGCTTGATATGATGAGTGTGGCTTCCAAACTAAAACACAAAACGTTTGAGACGTTTTCTGTTTGTCCCTTTCTTCGTCCGTCGTCTCCGGTTTTTTCAAATATGCGTAATACTGTCGAGACCGGTTATAACAAAGTCAACGGGAATCGGAAATCACTTCGCTATATCAGTTATTTCGTTATAACCACCTTCGGTTATAACGAAGTGCAAAAGGGAACGGGAAATTGTGATCACTTCACTGTAGCCGCTATTTCGTTATAACCGACTTCGTTATAACCAGTCTCGACAGTATCAACCTGCTCGCCTGTTTACTTGCTCTTTCTTCACTCATCCAAAATAATGTTCTTTTATGCTATCTCGCTGTACAGAGGCGAGCGCCTTTTCACCGCTCGTTCTGTGTACATCTCTCCGGTCTTCGATGTTTTGCATGCTGTTTCATATATTGCTTAAACATGAACCAATTTTCCCACATTATCAGTCTATCTCGCCTAAGCAAGCATCGGTCATTGCATCCATACTGGGAATGTAACACTAGAAAAGAACAGCAGCGCGAGCTCCTGCACTGCGCCACTAGATGACACAGGTAGTTTGTCTGGCCGACGCTTGCGGGATATATTTAACAGTTGAGTACAGCTAGTGTACTGGGAACCGCACAAAGATTTGTTTTGGTTCATGGTGTTCCTCACGACACGTTTTGGTTTTGTATCCTCTAGCTCTCGTGGGAGACGAAGACAAGGTTCAAGTCCGCATCATTGCTGGCGCCACTGTCGCCGTCGTCATTCTAGTCATCATCGTCATTGTGATGATCATCCTCTACATCAAACGGTAAGTTTTTACAGCCTATCTGAATTGGCAAGCCAAGAAATTAGGGTTGAAATTTATCTTTAGTTTTAGCACTTGTTCCGTATAAGGGCCATGCATTTTTTTTTCTTCAAATTTCGTTAATTTGTTTGGTGCATCTTTTGCACGGATAAGAACAAAATGATTTTGGGTGTGCTCCAAAAAATGGATGTACTTGCAATCGCATGCAATAGGCTCGAGCATCTTTATTTCGGTCTCGGTCATTCTAGCCTGCGCTATCTTCGGCACTCAAGTCTGACCGTCGTCTTCAGTGGCCAAAGTTGCTCTTTTGAACCATCCAGTAAGCACCTTTTCGGGGTCCACATTACTTACTTATTCCATAGAATTTCACCTGGACGTCCGTTTCAATGTTGACGTCGAGCGGCTGCAGCGTACCAGTGTGCCCGCCCCGGACAGAACGCTTTCTCCAGCACCGTACGCAGATCTTGTCGACACCGTATTCTCAACCTGTTGCACGTCTGCCGCAGTCCAGGGCATAAGTGACAGTTCAAAACTACTTGCCCACTGCTCTCAGGTTGTGGGGCCCGCATAAACCAACTTAGCAGGACGAAACATTCACGACGCCTAATGACGACGTTCGGGAACTTGAGTCCCCAATTTCACAGCAGCTGTTCTCACATGGGCAGAAGGCGACCGTGGATGATACAAAACTATGAAAAGGACAGCGTCTGGAGCTTTACTTCCGTAATCTTTCTTATCTGCGCTTCAAAACATGGCAAAAAGTGGGAGCAGAGGCAGGTAAGGAGGGCAGAGATGCGGAGTGTGCGCTACACTGCAGAAGCAGCCAGCACGCCTGGAAAAAAGGAGGCAGACAACTTGAACACAAAAAATAACATTTTAAAAATATATTTTGTTTCATTATGGGTTGCACTTGTGTAAAGGCCACACTGGCTTTTACACAATAGCAGCCCATACTCGCAATTATACAGTATACTTAGAAAATAAATAACAACACAACTAGAACTTACTTCTGCTGAACGTTTATGTGATTGTAATTTGAGAAGGATTTGTCAGTTTTTTTTTCTCATAACTGCTCAATGCTTTTTCTTATATATGATGCTTACCGTAAAATTCCAAGCAAGCGCCCCCCCCCGCACGCAAGTCAAAATTACCTGCAAAGGGGGGCGGGGGGGGCGCTATCCGGAACGGCACCAAAATTCAAGATAACAACAACAAAAGTTTTCTGCCAGAAAAAAAAAGTGCAATGCACACGGATTTAATATTTTATTTATCTCTGAGAACATAGACTTTATTAGGCCAAAGATTTGTCACTGCTATATTAATCACTTTAAAACCACCAAAAGACTCCTCAGAGTCGGTCGCAAGAAAAAGTTTGCACCTTCCGCGATGTTTCCCAACTGCATGCCTTTGGCTATTTTGACAGCCTCTTCAGAAAGAAGCCGGTTGCTAATGGCTCATTCTGCACTTCTTTCGCGCTCCAGGTATTCAAAGAACGCGTCGTCCAGGTATTCACTGAACACCGGCGTGCCGTTACTTAGCTTTCGTCGAAGTTTGGCTTTGCCGTAGTTTTTGCTGTAGCAAACTGTCAAAATTCTTGTCCCATTCCCGTGTCCGGTCAGGCTTGATGTGTCGAGACGTCTGGTGTACGTTTTCCCGTTTTCACAATGCCATTGGACGACCTCGATTTTCTTTGCCACTGTGTAAGAATGCATAGCCGACCTGACACCTCCAAAACAAAGCGACAATGGCGCGTCGCGACCGGGCTGCAAAGTAGGATTGGATTGGATTGGGTTCTTGGACTGAATTTCGCAGGCCAGTGTTGCCCGGGAACGGTCAGCGCGGTGCGTGATACGGGTGAGGAGCGGGAGAGGGGCGCTTTCCGGAGACAGGCGCGGAAATGTGAAATTAGCAGTGAAGTTGGGGGGGGGGGGGGGCTCTTGCCCGGAATTTTACGGTATATCTTTATGGTATCTTCCAAGTTTTCAGCTAGTACTGGTTATGAATCGGTAATAAATGAGACTAATATGTTGTTGTTCCAGTTATCAGTGAACATGCTCCAGGTAAATTGTATATTTACAATTGTAGTCATCTTTGACATGTTTTCTTTCTTTCTTTCTTTTTTTTTTTCTGCAGGAGTTCAGACGACTGCAACAAGAAGCAACCCAGTGATTGCGATACCCTCGAATACCGTAACGGGGAAGGTAAGAAATGTAAGGATGCCCTTTTTCTATACAACTTTCTGCACTTACTGTTTCTGCATGAACGCTTACTAGTTCACTTATCCAGTCTGATGTTGAGATTTTCTGTACTACGTGACTCTCAGAAGCACAACTTTACCTTTTTAACAATGCTTGTTTACTCTTATGTAAGTGTTTATATCTATTCACATATAATCAGAGAGAGGTAGATGAATGAACTGTACTGATCAAATTAAATAACTGTTACGAAGCAGCCGAAAAACAAGATCTTTGGCTGCTTCGTAACAATTATTCCATTGGATCAGTGGGGTTCATTTATCTGCATGTTCTTTATCTTTAGAGATCATGTAAGATGGTACAAATGACTCGTGGTATATGTGTTCCAATGTATATGCATGTAACAGGCTTTTGCCTTTAGCTTAATTTTAACTTCCAGTTAACATGAAGTATAACAAGCCCTGAACATTCATAGTCATGGACATTAATATGTTGTCAGTGTCTGTGACTCATTTGGGTCATTGATAGTGAACATAGGTAGACTTTATTGACATTTTGACCAAATTTTTGACACGCAATTCTCTGAAAAAAATAGGTGGTCATTTTGGGTAAAAGATAGATGTAGATAATTAATTTTGCCTGAACTGGTCATCAGTAAATTATTTCTGGACTGTAAACTTGTCCAGTTGATTGGGATAAAAATGATGTGAAAAATTTATGTACAGTGTAGAGCTAAAGAGAATTGATCTTCATCAAATGCTTTTTCATGGCTTGGTACTAACACTTCTGGGGCTTCTGCTTTCACGGTGTAAGTGGTGCTGGTTAACTCATACCTTGCTTCCTTTTCTGCCTATAGTAGTGCCAGCTTTGGAACATCCTCCCATAGTTCAAACAGCACGGCGTAAGTACTGCTCTAAATCCTGTTGCTGCATTTGGGCCCGATATATTTGCTACCTCTTTTACTAACATGGTGTCGGCTTTTCAACTTCATCCAACAAGACAAAGTACAATAGAGGCCATTTATTATTGACTGAAGAACGTACACCGTATTTTCCGGACTATAAGTTGCACCCTTGTATAAGTTTCACTTCCATATATTGAGCCATTTTCGCGGAAAAGTTGGAATAGAATATGAGTCGCACCTCTCTGCACGATTCACACAATTAAATTTTTCGTTTTACGCGCATCGGCATTGTGAAATCTGAGTTTCGCACAACCGGCCAGTTCAAACAAACCGTTTGACGCACAACAATTTCGACGTTTCGACTTGCGAGAAATGCCCGAAGCATAGCGCTGTCTGGCATGGGCAATCGAGTGTTTCGCAGTGAAAGGACGTAAAACGCACAAATTGAGAAGGTAGTCAACTTTATTTGATCACACACGTGCTCAGCGAACGGAAGTTCGCTCACATGCGTGACTTGGCCTAGGCCTAGCCTAGGCCAAGTCACGGAGACGACTACGAGCATCAGCGCACAGGCAGCTAGATAGATAAATCTTGACACACTTCTTTTGGTAATAGATCACCTAGCCGCAATCCTTCCTTTTACATGTAGCAACACGGCTGGAGCATGGCAGACAAAAACTGTTCATCAAGCAGAAATTAAGAAAGACACGAGAAAACTTTCTGCAATGCATGTATACCAGCCCACTTACCTTTCAGTGTTACTGGACTGAAGCAAAAGAATACGGAACCATGGCTGAATTAGGCAACGGCGATCACATGCTGTAAAAGCTTTATTCTCACTGCCTTGCCTGTCCACATTGGGCTGCTCTGGAGAAACCGTCAAATTCCTCGCTTTCCGAGTCGGTAATGAAAAGTGTAGAAAAGTGCGGCGACAACCGTGCCTCCTGGAAGGGGCAACACCACCTATGGCTATGTAGTTTTGGTCCTCTACAAAAAATGGCACGCTGCGCATAAAAAAATGGCGTCGCACCGTGAGTATAAAAAAATACTTATAGAAGTTGCACCATTGTATAAGACGCACCAAGAAAAATGTTTGAAAGAAACCGCAACTTATACTCCGGAAAATACTATACTGCTTTTTGGGGGCTGAAAAGTATAATTAGCTAGTAGGTATAATTCTCACCAAGGTAATTTGGGAAATATCTCCATTAATAATGCTGTACAAATTACTAGGCAGTGGCAACCCTCAAAACTTTACCAAGTAATTGCAGTTCTTTACTACGTTGATGTAGTTTCTTGAACCTTTAAAATATTGTTGATAATGTATGTGGCACTTTCATTACGTAAGCTTAAAAATTGACTAAAATAAAGTATTATTGAATTACTTTGTTGGATGTTTGTAAGATGTGAATTACTGATCAATACTTTCAAATGCACAATGCTTGAGCATTTTTTGAGGAAGAGTATTACTTCTTAATATATATTTTGTTACTTATGCGTGTATGCTTGCTTTGGCTCCCAGGGCTTGACAGTAATTGAACAGTTTCCTTGTATGTCAATTTGCAGTCGGTATATTCACTTCTCCCGTCATTTATTTGTTTTGGAGCTTTAATATTTCATTTGTTGAACAAAAATGCAACAAAACATTGTATCAGCTATTTTCATAATAACCAAAATCATACAAACATTTCTTCTGTTAGGGTTTTGACAAAGCCCTTTAAATGCTTATTAGATTCAGCATGACATGGCATTTTCCTATGGGCCTTGGTATTGGCATATTACAGAAACAAAGTTAAAGGAAAAAGCACTACTACCAAATTAACTTGTAATTTGTAGTTTCACACAATCATTAGCCAAAATGAATATAAAATTTAAACTGGATTAATTGATGGGTTTAGGTAAAGAACATATTAATTAACAAAGTTTCGAAATTTTATGCCTGCGTCATTGTATGATAAATAACTACATTCACCAGGCCAGTTCTTATTTCTGAAGCCAAAGTTTGAGTCATAAAATATTTCTTGTGCAGATTTTGTATGCCACAAAATGTCAGTCTGCCTCGAAATGAGTTCTTATGTCGTCACCATAGGGGTGCAATTTGGACAGCACATACAGCTGCTAGCCTGGGATCTTCACTATGCATCACACAGTGGTGATTACACAAATTGATGGATCAATACCGTCAATACCACAACCAGCAAGGATTGCAATGGATCCGGCAATGTCCGAATCTGCAGTAACCTATTGCTCTACATGCTATGAAAGTGTTGTGCATAAACAAATTAGGAGCTCTGTCTTTTTCGATAGGCAAAACTCTGTTAGAGCCTCAACATACACATATACTAAGAAATACATAATTAATTTTAGTTTAATTAAGAAGCACTGACCTGACAGTGACAGTCAGCACATTTTCCTCTGGAAACCCTCAGTCGAATTGAAGCTTCACAACTTCACAACAAGTTCAACTCTGGAACGGTTTTACCATGAATCTCACCTCAACCTCTCCTCCTCTCCTATGTTTGCACAAAACCAAAAAGTGGACCATCATTTATTGTTTGCTTCTTTCTGCTGCTGTGCTACAGTGACGACGCCCCTGTTCACCCACTGCGCCGGCGCCGCTTCGAGGGCCTATGTTGACCCCCACACCTACGAGGACCCCAACCAGGCAGTGCGCGAGTTCACCAAGGAAATTGACGCACTCCACATCACCATCGAGGCCATCATTGGCGGTGGGGAGTTTGGCGACGTGTGTCGCGGCAAGCTCAAGTGTCCTGGCCGGCCTGAGGTCACAGTTGCCATCAAGACTCTGAAGCCAGGGTCCTCGGACAAGGCTCGCATGGACTTCTTGACCGAAGCCAGCATCATGGGCCAATTTGACCACCCCAACGTCATCTTTCTTCAAGGAGTAGTCACCAAGAGTAACCCCATCATGATCATCACCGAGTACATGGAGAATGGATCGCTCGACACCTTCCTGAGGGTAATTGTGGCTTTATAATAATAATAATAATACTTATTTTATGCCTAAAAGTGACTGAAGTCTTGATATGAAGCAAGTTTGTGATTATACAACATGCACAATCCACAGATAGGAAAATAATATGGTTTTGATGAGTAAAGCAGAGTTTCGAGTTCAAATTTAAAATCTGCATAATTTGTAAAAGCATTTAAAGACGTATTTGACGAAATGGCATTAAAAGGCACTTGCAACGGAAGGCATACAGTAGACACTTTAGCAGCGGCTAAAGCGGCTGCTTCCCCCTCAAGCTCCGTCTCAGATTTGTCGTAAAAAGATTGTTACGATTCATTTGTTTGGAAAGTAGAATTGAGCCAGATTTGAACATGCAGCTTTGAGTTGGGGGATTGTACTCGCAGTAGAGTTCAGAGTAGTGAAGTTTCACATGGCGAAAAGTAGCCCAGTCCCTTGTACTTTTCACTTTTCTGGTACAAGCCTGGTAGCACAGGACTTGGAACTATTTCACTGCAATGATGAGTAGGGTTCATCACACCTCTGCTCTATTCAACAATCTATGAAAGCTGTGAGCACTGTCCAACTTGTAGAACAAGGCATCATGGGGTGAGAGCACCTTAAGAGATATATGGGCGGCATCCATGGGTGAGCATGCTCCTCTTGCGCTGTGATAGGACTAAGCTATCTGAAGCTTATTAATGTTAAAGCATTAACTGTCCCATGGCGTGAAGCCTGTCTGTAACCATCCGTAGCAGAAAAACGGCACCCACAAGCGGAATTCCCATTGGCTACGATGTGTCATATATCACATGCTTCATCACAGAAGCTGGCCGGGCGCTCAAGGTCAAAGCGGACGCGCCTCAGAAATAAAGCACAAAGAAAAGCATAGCAACGCAGATGCATCGTCACGGAAATCATGGAGCCAGAGGTGGTGCCGCACCTGTGCTCTGTGGGGGAGTGTGATGTCACCGCCGGCGCGCCGTGTGAAAAAGGAAGAGGTGGCGTGCTGCTTGTAGGAATGCGCTGCATGTAGGAATGCGAAAGCATTCCCACATGTAAGCAGTCTTAAGTGTCTCTGCCAAATTTTATATAAAAACTCCATACCCCCACACACACTACACCAAATATTAATTACATTCCTGCCTGGCAATGGCTGTAAAGCACGGAAAAAAAATTTGATTACTGTATCCAGAGTAGAACCTTTTTAGAAATCTTGTGAGCTGTAACTTATCAACATTACAAGGATAACAACGGAATAAGTTCTTGAGGTTCTAGTTTTGAACAAGGTCCAGTTTTCCGAGACTAGCTTATGCCGTGCTGCATATATAGGGTCCTTTGTTTTTGGGTAAAACCCAATGTTTCCCAATATTTGTGCCCCAAGCATGTTTTCCCAAAAATCGGGCTAAAGCCGATTTCTCCCAGAATTCTGAAATTGAATTTCACCATTTTCCACATTTCTCTACTCCGAAAATATTTTCTAGGAAGCAAAGTATATATAAGAACATGTGTGCTAGCTCCAAACCTCGGAAATGAACCTAGATTCTCTTGGCTTCAGTGAACTTCAGTGACATGCATCGAGGCCCGGAATGTCGCTTTTATGCCCACTGTGAAATATCCTTTGTCCTTATTCCCTTTTGTTTCAAACGGTTCAAAAAAAAAAAAAGTGAGAAAAGAAGGATGAGGAACTACAAAACTTTGTTTTGACAGGAACATCTAGCTGATATCTTGGTCCAGTCGAACTGAAGTGATATTCTGGTGCATTGCAATTGTACGCAAGTTGGGAGTTGAGACCAGATAGGTCTAGGATGGAGTCAAAGATTCTGTGCTTGCAGATGATTATGTAAGCAACAAGGATTTATGAAAATTCTAAAAGCCCAAGTGAGCTCTTAGATCATGTTCCAATTTAAGTGTACTTTATGTATTGATTGTGAAAAAATATCCATGCATATAAACCGATTAACATTCTTTATTGTTAATTATACTTATATATGTGCGAATATAACCTGAAAAACCCAAATTCCTGAATAATTTCTTTAAAATCCCTATTTCTCCCCGATTCCCAGCTTGGAACATAGCAGAAAGCGACCAATGCCCCCCCCCCCCCGGGTTTTTAAAATTATAAAATCCGAAAACAAAGGGTTTTACTCATATATTCCCCAACAAATGTTGCAGGGCACACAGAAAAGATTTTCTTCCTAACGCTTTGTTTTCTATCTTTCCTTCTACGTTTCAGGCCAATGATGGGAAATTTCAAGTTATTCAGCTGGTTGGAATGCTCAGAGGAATTGCAGCTGGCATGCAGTACCTTGCGGAAATGAATTATGTTCATCGGGTAAGCCTTTCAAAATATATCTTATTGCTTTTATTTTTATAGAATGATGGGACAGTCCTCACTTAGCTGATAATGTTGGAACAGGAGTGTATGGCATAACTAATCCTGAAAATACAAGCACGTAGGAAAAAAATCTTCACCTTCTGATGTTTGAACTTTAAATCATGGCTTTGTTTTCCATGGCACAGAAGTAAATTGTGTAACAAGATTTATATGTAAAAAAAAAGGGTATAATATTTTACCACATATTGAGCCAGCCCTTTTCAGTGTTGTCGCCTGTACTCTTAAATTTATAATTTACTGCTCTGGCACCATAAAAGGCACTGCAATAGGAAATTCTGGGAGCATGGTACAGTAACTGAACCCATGACCCCGTTGTAAAAATTAACCATAATCGGAAGAGAAATGTATGAGAACATGCTTTTCTAGATGCTATTAGGACACTCATGAGCACTCAAATAAGTATGGCTATTTTCATTATATGAATCTAGTAAGGGTCAGTCTTTTTTTAAAATTAGTAATACATTAATCCTGCAGTATGCTAGTAATCACTCTTCTTGGCATGGAAGGGCAGCATATGTAACACTTTTAATGTTCTCAGAGGTGCAGCTTTTTCAAGAACTTGGTATCAGGAGCCCTTTGTTTTCTTTGATGCAAATAATGTCCTTTTTAAAATCCATGCAAATGCCATCATTAAAGGGCATGCCCTTCATTTTCATCCACAAAGTAGAACTTTGGCATCTCTGACTGTGACCATCTCATTCTCTTGCCGAATGTTCAGGACTTGGCAGCCAGGAACGTGCTCGTCAATGCCAATCTTGTGTGCAAAATTGCCGACTTTGGCTTGTCACGTGAGATCGAAAGTGCAACCGAAGGAGCGTACACCACCAGGGTGAGTCATGTGAGTGCACATTTTTGTGCAAACTTGTGAGTAACACTTCAAAGGTTTCCTATAGTTTCTTCTTTATGAATTTAAGTTGTGCATTCAAAGATTATATTACCACGCTCATAGAGTTCAACAGTTGAAGAATATGTGTAATATTTACTGTTGCTCTCATAACCTCCCACTTTGTTTGCTGCTTTTATATTAATTTTAATGCATGTGTGACCTCGGGTCACTTGGGGTTCTTTTCAACTAGAAGTATTCATTGGGTATGTTATTGTTAACTTCCAAAATGAGAGTTCTTGAAGCTCTCGCTTCAAGCAGTCATTTTCGGTAGAAGAACCTGAAATGAAATAAAATGGTATATGGGCCACATTACTACCATTGCTGAAACTATTCTAAAGCTGCAAATGCAATATGGATCTGAATATGACGAAGAATGCTGACACCTTGCAAAATCTTAAAATTAAGAAGAAACATCCCATGCACGTGACATTATTCTTTCTGACGTTAAAGTAAGGATGCTGGTGAGTTGATTTAATTCAGACATCTTAGCCCCAAAACATGGAGAAAGGAGAGATAGAACAATACAAATTTATAGACACATCTAAATTTAGGTATTCGGTTAAAATATCCAGTACCTTGGCCTGACCCAGTAGTTTGGCTATTTCACGAGATCCAGTACTTGGGATCTTGTGAAATAGTTTGCTAGGAAGGAGTTGCAAATGGATGCACGTCAGCACTGTCACTTCTTCCTGACAGACCTTGTAACTGCAATAAAACCCCTGGAATAGAAAAAGAAACTGGTATATAATTTAAGAGAAACTAACTTTATTTATCTAATTATATAATTACTTCGAGTTGTTCGTCCAGAGACGTCCATGACGGGTGATCCGTGGCTACAGCACTGATTGCCCGGGCCGTTGTTTCAGGGTGGAAAGATCCCCGTGCGGTGGACTGCCCCCGAGGCCATCGCGTTTCGCAAGTTCACTTCGGCGAGCGACGTCTGGAGCTTCGGAATTGTGTGCTGGGAGGTGATGTCTTACGGGGAGAGGCCGTACTGGAACTGGTCCAACCAGGATGTCATCAAGAGCATCGAGAAGGGCTACCGGCTGCCAGCACCCATGGTGAGTGGACTCTAGAGCACAATCGTGGCTCAGGAACTAAGCCCCTCAAAGCAATTTTCATTCCTTTACATTGGGGGCTCCGAAACCTCTGTCTGCCCTGAACAGCAGTCGAGGGAACCCTCCTGGTCTCGACATTGGTATGCAATGAACCGGAAGCTTACAGACCTTGTAAACAATAGAGCACATACTGTGAAGCTGTGCATCATAGTATGTGCACAGCTGTGCATCAGTGGGTGGCTCAGCTCTGCTAAGATAATGCTTAAACTGAAAAATACTCTACGGAGGGGTAGGAAATGTCATGGAGATTTGAGAGCTCAGAGAATGGGTGCTTTGGGAACCCCAGGGTTTTTAGGAACCTAGTTTGAGAGCCCATTGTTCACATTATGTACATTCGCCGCAGGAGTTAATAGCTCCACGCGAGCGCCGCATTTTTTTCTGAGGGGCGCTTGACTGGTGGCTTGCGATAGAACTAGAGATGACGACAGAGCGAGTCCATGCGGAGTGGACGGGGGAAGCCGTTTCAATTCAAGGGAACCATTGTTATCATCCGCACACGCCACGTCTGAGCATAGTTCGAATGAAAAGGGGAGATGATTCTGCAAAAGTCAAGATCGCCGAGCACGAATGAGATGACTGTTTGGAAAGAGAGAAGGAAACACATCGTATTTTCTAACTTCTGCAGAATCATCTCCCATTTTCATTCGAACTACACTCACCCCGCAGGCACGCCAGGCAGATGATAACAACGGTTCCCTTGAATTGAGCGGCTTCTCCAGTCCACTCCGCATGGACTTGCCCTAACGTCATCTCTAGTTTTATCGCAAGTCACCAGTCAAGCGCCCCGTCCTTCGCAACGTCCACTTGCCTTTGACCGTTGTCCAGACGCTGAAGGATTTTAAGCTTGTCTGATAGAGAACTTCTTCCGTTTCGTTGTACTCATTACGAACGTGGGTGCACAGACTGCCGTCCTGCCGTTTTTACCCAAACCAAGGTAGCCGAACGGAACCAATGACAAAGAAAAAACACCGCATGGTTTGTTTTCATCTACTGCACTGCCGCTTTGCCTCAGTGGCACTGAAAACACCAACAATGATATGCTGCCGCTGCCTCTGCAGCGGCGGCGGAGGTGGTGGTCATCGGCTGTGCTAGCACTGCAGAGCACAAAACTTCGTTGAACCATAGCCTCCTCTATACTCACAAAGCCTTGCAGTTCGACGATGGAGCCATAAAAAGAATGCCCGGTCGCAGATTTGGAGCGTGAGGATCTGGTAGCAGAGAGCATTTCTCGGGGAACCTTGTATTCAGCGCACAGCTTTTGCAGCGGCGAGGACCTGAAACATGATTTTCAAACCCGTCGAGAGAAAAAGTGGTAGCCCGATGAACGCGAGGAGCACGAGCGGACATTCCATCGCTCGGGAGAACTGCGTTTCGGCGTCTTGCCGCAGCAGGGCGCCGGTCACGTGGCTCTTCTCTCATCCGCTGTCTGCCGGTGTACCTTTTCAATTTCGGCGGCCACTTCTCATGGCGATCTGCCAGGCTTTGTCAGTATACGCCTTTTTGTTTAGCCTCGCACCCAGCCACGTTTTCCCCGTATCTGTATGCGTTCCGAAAAAAAAAAAAAGATGCGATAACAACCCGGAACAAGTAATAAAATATACAAGGGACATAACAACAACGAATGACGGTTGCAATTAAAATGTTAACACGTTCTACTGGCGAGGCGAGAAGAAAGCGATGTTTTCACGCATACCGGAAGTTCCAGAATTTAAGATGGCGGCGCCCATGTAGAAAAGGTGTATAAAGGAAGCTATGGTTGGACTGATTGAAAAAATAATCCTGGGTCCACTGATCAAGTTTGTTCAACTGAAATATTCGCTATTCTGAAATTCATTTTTCGTTTAGCTTAAACATTTTTGCATAGAATGCATAAGAAAACCACCAGAGATTTTTTTAAAGTTCGTTATTCTGAAATATTTGTTAAACCGACGTTCGCTCAAATGAGAGTTTACAGTAATAATTTAAAAATATCTTATTTAAAAATTTGTCAGATTTATTTTATTAAAATCAGTCTAATATCACTGTAGCTAGAAAATATTGGTTATTTATCACTATATGCATTTAGGTTGTTTGATCATTTCTTCTGATCATTGAAAACAATGCCAAAAAAAAGAATTACTGCAATCTTAACAACTTTTTGTTCATGAAAACCCCGCCATACTAGAACAAAAACAGCTTAGTTTTTGTTAGCGAAAAAGCTGTATTGGATTTTTTTTTCTCGATCTGGTTTCCTTGCAAAACATTACTTTCCCAATTTTCGTTTCTATCTTTTGCGTTCTCATTTGATTGCAAAAAAAAAAGAAGTGACATAAGTGACAAAGTTGGTGGTAGAAATAAAGCTCAGTGCATCAATTTGATTGGAAGACCACTGGTTTTTGCTCATGTTCAGTGCAATATAAGTCTTTCTTGTGTGATGATTCTTTGATTTAAATACAAAAACATATGCGCATATTGAAAGCATCCGATGATAAACAAACGGTAAATTAAAAGAAAAAGATATATTTTGGGGTTATTTTTGTTGACGTGTTACAGGACGTTTTTATATTTAAAAAATCAATTCTGCTAGTGAGGTGCAGAATGACCGCACGCACAAAAGGTATCCCAGCATACTTCAGTTGAGTGAACTTATTTCAGTGAACATTCGATTCTTAGGTGAGCTTTCCTCTGCATCCGTCAAAAAGGCCGGTAAGCTTTTCTCCGGTGAGCTTTTCTCCCACCCCCCCCCCCTTCTTATGGCTTTTCTCTCTCGCCCCCTCTGCCCTTCCTTATGGTGTATTCGCACAACGGAGTTTCTTCCCGAGGAGAAGAATAAACGTCATCGAGTCTTGAGGTCACGTGCTCCGCGTCACGAATGTTCGCTGATCCCCGAGCTTCCGGCATGCTCGCGGGTACCCGAGGAGAATCTGTGACAGGCCTACAGAATATCCCCCATTCTGTCGGTATCCGTCGGAGCTATCGGGCCCCCTCTTTTGTCTCCCTGCTTTTGGGGAGGGATAATGATGAATAGCTTGGAAGTGTGGGGTGCTTTTTCTTTATTATTTTTTCCTGCCTTTTTGTTCGATGAGCCCCCGAAAGTCGCCAACAGGCTTGAGAAAAGAAAGACTCCGGCGACTCAAAAACACGCAACTCGGTCTTGCGAATGCTCGCTTGGATTTTCTGCACTGCCTCCTCCTTCTCGTGCCGTTTCCTTCTCTCAGCTCTATGACGTACTCGGTTTTCTCCGGGGAAAAAGCTCTCTCGTGCGAATACACCATTAGTGATACTACTGTTAATACGCATGAGTCAGGCACTTGCCAAATTATGTCATTATGAGTCTCACAACATTGCCACCTTTTCACATCTTTAACAGATACAATCACATTGCAGTGCCAATTACAAAAGTGGCTTACTGAGAGGGTGGAAATGAATAAAAAGATAAAACTACTTTTTTTTCTTAATTTGTAGGACTGCCCGGAAGCTGTGCACCAGTTGATGCTGGACTGTTGGCAGAAAGATCGGTCCCACAGGCCTCAATTCACGAACATTGTAAAAACACTGGACAAGCTCATACGCTGCCCCGAAAGCCTACGGAAAATTGCTCAGAACAGGTAAGCAGTCATGGTTGCATCCAACGCTCCAAATATGTACAAGCGCATTTGAGTCATTTCATTCTTTTGGGAATAAACTTGTTGCAGCAGAGAAGGGTGCTGCAACAGAGAATTGCTTAAGGGCTGAATTGCAAGGAGTGCTTTCTGTGTTCCGCCTATCTACGGAGAGTGCTACGGAACATTCAGCACTAAAGACTCTTTGTCTAGGAGCTCATCCCTGCAGAGAGGAAGAGGGGTTCCCCAGTTTCTGCTTGTACATCAGGCTTTTAGTCTTGCAAGTAAATCGAGTTTTCTGCTTCCAGCTTTATTACTCTAGTAACCCTAATTTCTCAAACATTGGTATCTTACTGGGAGTGCTAATTTTATGCTGTATCAGTTTATTTTTATGCTGCAAAAAGACAAATGAGGTTCGCTTTTCTCGGCTCATTTCCTGCAGCTGGACCTTATTAAAATAAAATATTTCGTAGCAAATTGCAAGGTGTCATAAATAGGATATTCTATTTTTCAATATATATGCGGTCAAAACTCTATTTAACGAACCCCGACCTTACGGATTTCCCGATCTAACGAACAAATCACGTTTCCCCTGAAATTTCCCATAGGGCTTAATGCTTATATGAACTCGAAAAAACAAAGTAAATTGACTCTGACGTTTCAAAACCCGTCGGCACCATCTTGCCCCTGCGTCTGCATGCGCCCCTTGGCAACGTTTATTGAAACTTACAAAACAATATTATTACAGCATTCTCTACTTACTTTTGTTTTCCGAAGGCACCAGAACCCACTGGACCCCAATGCGCCAGACATGACGCAGTTCAAGACGGTGGAGGAGTGGCTGTGCAGCATCAAGATGACGCGCTACCTCGAGAGCTTCCAGCGGAGCGGCTTCTCCAGCATGGAGGCCGTCTCCCGGCTCACGCTCAAGGACCTCACTGCGCTGGGTGTGGTCTTGGTGGGCCACCAGAAGAAGATCATGAACAGTGTGCAGACGCTGCGGGCGCAGATGAACGCCACCATGTCGGACGGCTTTCTCGTTTAGGGAGAACGGCCCTCCGTAGGGACAAACAAACGGACCGCTTTGATCTCGCGCCAACCCTAACTTAAACAGGCAAACTCCGAGGAGGGAGGAGAAAAAAAAAAGCCTCAAGAGAAAAAGGCATCGGCAAACAAAAACACGAGTGCGCATTGCTATGCAACACGTTGCAACGAGTTTGCGTCGACCTGTGTTCCGCAGCTAAGGAGGGAACCTGCGTGTGTAAATATTCGTGAACATCTTTTGCATATCACGGCAACGAGCGGGCGGAGAGACACACTCGTCTCGTGTGCCCCATTCCCGTTCTGCATATCACATCGACCTGTGCGTGTGTGAGTGCGTGCATCGTCCTGTCCTCGTCGACCGAAGACGACGGGCTGGAGGAAGAAGACGGAAAAAGTGGACGTCGGCGTCTTGTCGGAGGTTCGCACCGCTCCATATCAGACTGCCTCTTTTTTCTGTTTTTTTTTTCTTGCTGGGTGTTGTTTATTTTTAAACTTTTAAAAAACTCGATTGTGTGTTGAAGCTCACTTCAGCTTGTGATGTTGACATTCTCTAGTATAGAAACTGTGGTTCAATTAATTTTTTTTAACTGCTATTATTAAGCAGTGCAAACAGTGACTCCTGTTGAGCTGGAGTTCAATTAATGTTCCCATTCCTGTTCATTTTTTTTTTTTTTTCACGTTGGATGGAACAACATTTAGGGTGGTTCCTTCACGTTTTAATTTGAGACGGCGAAGGGTTTCAAGAAAGTCATAGCAGGATCATCGGCTCTCCTTGGAGCCCGAGTGACCTGCCAATCCGAAGGCATCATCCACTGCCGTTACGCAGGACGCCCATTTCTGTCTGAGAAACATTTTCGGCCAGAAGCACCCCACTTGCTCGGGCCGTTTGTACGACTGTGGAGGGCCCTACCCTTGCTGCTAGGGGCTCCCAGTGACTGTTGTCCTCCCTCAGATTTCCTGTCCCTACTTGTGCCATCTGCTACTTAGGTGCTTCATACATTATGCAAAGTCATGCTCCAGAGTGTTTGTCTTTGATTATGTTCCTCTTGTTGACGTTGCCACAACAATGTGCAACTTTGTTTCCTTTTCCAAACAGTTCTGCCGCATGTTTAAGAGTCCTGTACCATTGCTCAAGGAATAAGCAACTGAAGTGCTAATGTACACAGATGCAATTGAAGATGTATGCTGACTCTTTGTAGCATCCCCACAAACGAGGCCGCGTCCCTTTCCCAAAGAGCGCTTTCCCCTGTTCTCGCATTGTGATTGCAGCAACGAAACACAATCCAAGGACCCGGCATCTGGGACAATATTTCACTCATGCCCCAGCTGAAGAGTGTTCTTTTGGGTTGAGGGTTAGAATACCCTTTAAGGACGATAAGAATTGGACTTTTGAAGGCCGTTAAACATTCAGGCTTGTTCTACCTAGGTGTAAATGCAGGCAAAATGCTCAACTTTAGTAGAATTGGAATCTGACTTGCTATGTTGCAGGCAGGCTTTGTATCTTTGTTGGAAAAAAAGCCGTCAGAAGCTTGCCAGGTTGTTTCTAGAAAGAATATGGGTAACATAGAAGCATGCTGATCTGATGACTGCATACTGTAGGTGGAAGAGTCTGTTCTATCGAAGGATGTAGGTTCAAACAACTTGCATTCTCTGCGTTCCTGATAAGCAGCAGAAGACAGATGAAACAGAAGTTGGCAGCTAAAACTTGCAATGAACCTCTAAATTTTAGAGCTCCAAAGCTACCTAGATTTGATCTAAAGACAGATATTTTGCAATTCATTTGGCCTCATTGTATACCATTGTTTCTCAGTAATGCAGCACTCCGTCCTGTATCCATCGACAAATCTTTTCTGCTTTTTGTATGCGGAGGATTAACGTTTGGGTTTAATAGAAGGTAGCAGTGGTCAGGAAAGTGCACCGCCATAATATTTCAGTTTTCTATTGATTTAAGAAGTCGTCAACTTTGTTTTTATTTTATTCTCCTATGAATTTTTTAAGGTGAACTGCGATTTGATGTGAAACTTAGACATTGCCCGTTTTTCTTCTATTGCACATTATCTTTTCGTCTAAATGGGTATTGAATTAGACTGTTGCCATTGGTGTGAGAGTAAAACATTTCCATTTGATCAATGACAGCCGTCATTGTGCGAGATGCATTGCTAAGCCTGCTGGTGCAATACCAGTTGAGTGAGACGCGATTATTCTTTTAGCAGCTCCATTCACCTCTTTTCCTTTGGGTTGCAATAGTAGCATGAGTGGCTCCCGAATGTTCTGTAGAGCCTTTGTGTTTTTCCGAGCATCGTATTTGAGTGGACGGTTATTTATTTTGAGTAATGCAGCGAGGGTTGCTGTTGGTGTCAAAGAGTTGTTGTAATATAAAACAAGTATGTGGAGTGCGGCTGCGAGGAGATAGACCTGTATTATAAATTCCCCAATTATGCTCCGTGGTGAGGCGGAGAGTGTAAATGTTTTATATATCGTTATTTTCTTGTGTCGGTGGCCGTTATAGTCAGACTTCTACACGACGTCAGGGTGTGTGACAGGTCTCTTATAGTGTCATTCAACTTTTGGTTGCTTTCTTTTTTTTTTTTTTGTCTCATTCTTATACGTACGTACCCCCATCCTGTAAAAAAACGATAAACGAAATGCATGTCTGAAAAAGAAACGAACGGTGAAATAAGGTCGCCTGAATCGACATTGGTTCAGGCATTTAGTAGGCAGATGTGTGGACTTGAGCACGCCTAGTCACTCTTCTTTGCATGCATCACTGTGGTTATTTTACTTTCTGTTGTTTTCCAATTGTATGTATGTGTTGTATATGATCACCAGATGGATCAGAATTTCTGCAGCTTTTTCTTTAGTTTCCAGCATCTTTTCCCCTTCCAGAAGCAACCTAGCTCTACACTTTTCTTCTACAGTTCTTGAGCTTGTTTGTGTTCCTGTTGGTTTAGGAAGGCCTTAGGCGAGTGGCCGTCATCCCTTACAAGTTCTGCAAGTTCAACTGCGCCTGCCTCGTTTTTAAGTTATGAACCTCCACATGGACCGTGCTAGGTTACACTTAATGAATGCTTTCGGAATGTTGGCGCAACTCCGTGCTCCCAATCTGTACATTACATGCATATATGAGTATAATTGTGCCCTGTGGGACATTCTAAAAAGCTCTTTCATTAATAAAATTAATTTTTATGGATGTCTGCTTTCTGTGTTTCTTGTGCATCCGAAAACTTCAGTAGATTGTTTTCTCTCCTTCAGGCTTTTTTACTTGTTGCACAATAAGCTGACCTTTCCCGTGAGTGTAGCCTGTTTTAGGCCAATGTTTGACACTTCACATATTTGCAGCTAAAATGACCGTGACAGGCACTGTAATTCTAGCGAGCCATATAAGATGCACGTAAAAGACTTAAAAGCTTAATTCTGACAAAGACCACTCCTCGTTTTAGGATGGACCAGAAAACTGTGCATGTAGAAGAGGGTAAATGGGGGTAAGAGAGGGGAGGGCACATGTGGTAAATAAGGCATCAAGGGTGTATACAGAAAAGCACGGTGAATGAGGCATTGATTATACAACGGGCTGCCTACGGGCCAATTGACAGGATACTGAAAAAATTGGACAAGAAACTTTGGGAATGATGCATTCGGAGGCCATCCTAAGTGGCAGTCTTAAATATAAGGCTTTTAGGGGCGAAGCTCCTTAGGGGCTAGCCATGTCCGTATGTAGCTCCGGCGTCCCGTGCCCGGTGCTCGTGCTCCTGCTCGTAAGCTCACGTGCTCCTGTAAAGCAAAAAAAAATGAAAAAAAAAAAGAAAATCTGTTTGCGCAGTCGACAGGATTTGAACCTGTGCGGGGAGACCCCAATGGATTTCTAACCCATCGCTTTAACCACTCGGCCACGACTGCGGGACGAGTAGGGGGCTCTGAGATGTGGTAGTAACTCGGGAGCTGGGGATGTCGTGGATGAAACGTTGCATGTAGCCGCTCAACGTCTATACACACCAACTCATGTTTACAAACAAACCGGAGCGCCCCTAGCGGACGCCACCGGCGCCGCGCATGCGCGGTGGACGGTGGGCAAGAAGCCCGCCGTCGCCCATAAACAAACCATTGAGTTGCGTTGTTGTCGGCGTCGGTGGGAGTCCCCTGCTCTTTTTTGCGTTGGAATCGTTGAATCTACGTCCTACTAACAATGCCTGACTACTTGAGCGGCTTCATCAAAAATTAACGAGGCAAAACTTTGCGTGAATAATGTGACGTGCGGCGATTCATTTCACGTGGACGCCGCAGAATGGGCGCTAAAGTCTGACTCCCACGATGAGATTCTGCTCGCTATTTTCAGTCGCGACGTCGCTCGGGCTACAAAAGCGTGGACCGTAGCTGAGATGGTCGACGTCGATACTGAAAACTGCATGTGGAATCGGGCATTACAAGTCGGTGATGGCCACTGGTAACAATGATCAACATCTTCTTGTATCTACTGTTTACACTTAGCCTACTTACCCCAACTAACCTTCAAGTGTTTTGAGGCCTGCATTTAGTTCTTATCGCAATTACCGGGTCAACGTTTGGTTTACGGGCCGCTGTCGTTTGAACGAGCTGACGACAAAAAGCAGACAAGTTTGAAAGAGCAGACGACAGTTCGAACGCACGCGTTATGGAGCGCGGGCAAGAAGCATTGCGTCCCGCGTCAACAAACCACTGAAATGTCACGTTGTCGGCGATTGTGTGAGTCTGCATACTCTTTTTCGAGTTGGGGTCGTCGATTCTACGTCCTCATAGCAATGTCTTACCACTTTAATCACCTGAGCGAAATTATCAAGGATCGTTACATCGCTAAACTCTGCGTAAATAATTTGACGTGCGGCGATTCATTCGCATGAACGCCGCAGAATGGACGCCAAAACCATGATGAGATTCTTCCAGCTATTTTCGGTCGTGACGTCGCTCGTGCTGCAAAAGTGTAGAAGGTAGCGGCGATGATCGACGTCGATACTGAACATCGGAAGCGGGACCAGACCAAGCGTAACAAGTCGGTGATGGCCACTGGTACCAATGATCAACATCTTGTATCTACTGTTTACACCGAGCCTACTTAAGTCTTTTGAGGCCTGCAATTACTTCTTATTGTTATCACCGGGTCAAAGTTTGGTCTACGGACCGCTTTTGTTTGAACGAGCAGACGACAAAAAGCAGACAAGCTTGAAAGAGCAGACGAAAATTCGAACGATCAGGCGGCCGTGTGAATTTGAAGACGCATTGAACCCGTGGGTGGTCCGGACAACTTGGCAATTTTCTCTCGTTCATATTGGAACAAAGCAAATACATCTGGCGACCACAAAGTGTTGCCCACACAAGCAACAAAAAAAAAAAGTACTTTTATTTTATTTTTTATTTGCAATTTGAGCAGTGCAGGATCAATGGTCCTGGGAAAATGACACCATAATTATCTTTCAAGCCTCGGACCGTTGTCAAAAGGAGGTCTTGCGGCT
Source organism: Ixodes ricinus (assembly GCA_037355805.1). NCBI lineage: Eukaryota > Metazoa > Arthropoda > Arachnida > Ixodida > Ixodidae > Ixodes > Ixodes ricinus. Next base: position 98,287 of record JAZHYW010068425.1, read on the forward strand.
TGTCTCGTCAAAGGTTGGTTCAGGGAAACAGGTCATTGTACCATTCGTGTCACGACAAAAGCCACTCTTTTGGTTTTCAGTTTGGGCCATGGGATGTGGGATTTAGAGAAAGGAGAGGGTATGTTTCTAGGGGTAACAGTGAAAGCTATGGACCATAGAGATTGTACAAAATAGGGAAGAGGGGCAGTTGAAACTTCTCTACTACATCCTCAACCACTCCACCTCGCGCGGCAGCGGGATAGACCGATGGGATGACTACGAGCTTCCTTAGCGGCTACTTCCGGCAGATTCATTGATTTTAAGGTATCGACGTTTATCGAAGCCACACTTGTGTGCGACTTTTTGTCGTTGGACAAATTAGTATTGCCAATGACACCAACGCCATGAGGTCAACTGAAGAAATCTTAATTCATTACAAGCACATTTTATTTTTTATCTGGCACACGTTTGCATTTGGTTACTATTTATTATTTTTCAATAGGAAACACTGCGAAATTAATCTCGAATTTCGGAGAATTGGGGATTTATGAAAAATAAACTCCAATAAACACTGAACTTTTGCCGAAATAAAGCAAAATTCAAGAAAAGAAAAGTTTAATTAACAGTCCTATTTAAGTGTCTACCTTTTTTGCTGTTTCCACGTCGGTTCGGGCAAGCCAGCGGGCACGGAGAGAGTAACTAAATATGAGTGCGTCATATTTTAACCAGAGATGACGAGGAAACCTCCTCCACCTACGGGGGGACCCGCGGTACCGAAAGCGCGCAAAATGTGACATCTTTGTTCCCGGGTTTACTACTGGTCAGTGCCGCTAAAAACTTCTTTTTAGTCAAAATACAAAATATAAGTGGCACAAACTGTTTCAATTATTTTTAAAAGTAGTTTTTGTTCACTATTTTAGATCGGAAAAGAAACAAATCCAGTTTAGGAAGTACGGAAACAAGAAATGACCCGTCGACATATCCGCCACCAAGCGGTGGAAAAGGCGGCGCATACTACAAAGATGTAGTGGGATCAGCCACCAACGAGCGGCGAGCGTAGAAAGGTCCCGGATGTGCGCCGCGGCGCTGCGGTCGTATGGATTGGAGGATCCAACCGGTTACGAGCGTTTCCAAGACCTTCGGCGAGCAGCTTTGTCTGGCAGTTTGGCCCTTTGACGCTATGGCAACGCGAAGTAGCTCCCGTTCTGAACTGATATTTACCCTGTGTTTGCTGTCGTTTGTGGCCAATGAAGCGTCATGCCAAGTTTGTGTTTAACCACGCAGCAAATGCAATGCGAGCCGCCCTGGCTGCCCGCTCCATACAGGCAAGCCAGAACATGCTTTAGTTGCGCCCTCTCGAGCCGTCGACACGGAGTGCGGCAGCCGTGACCGCTCGCTGAGCTCACTACCCCTCGCCCTCCTCTACTTCGCGGCCACTCAAGCAACCAAGGACGTCATGAAGGAGGTTATTTTGCTTGTTTTTGTGATTTAGAGCGAAATTCGAGAAAAGAAAAGTTTCATTAAGTTACTACGTTCAGTGCGCTCAGGTTCGGTGCAAATTAAAAACCAGTAAAAAAGTCCTTGCAGGGCCTTGAACGCCTTGAAAATCCTGGACGACATTGCCGACGCAAAATGGTCGCACGCTGACGCCCAGGGGGGGAAGGCGCTGACGCCGACCAAAAGCAACGTTGACCAAAGGTAATAGAGTAGTCAGTTGGGTAGGTATTGAACATTGTCGTCTACGTGTTTCTCTTCTCTGTCCTTGTCCTTGTGTGCGCAACTGTAACTATGTTCGACCAAAAGTAAGCCCACGCTGCCGCCATATGCCACCGCCGATAAATATCCGGCGCTGCGCCGCTGACGCCAGACGCCACCGACGCCGACCCAAAACGACCACTGTCGCCGCCACTGTCGCCGCCGTCGCTGAGTTGGCCGCCGCCACTGCCGCCGTTGTCTCGCTGTTCCATAGAGATCGTACATACTAACTCTAGACACCAACTCATGTTTACAAACAAACCGGAGCGCCCCTAGCGGACGCCACCGGCGTCGCGCATGCGCGGTGGACGGTGGGCAAGAAGTCCGCCGTCGCCGCCGTCGCCCATAAACAAACCATTGAATTTCGTTGTTGTCGGCGTCGGTGGGAGTCTCCGTGTAGGAAGGTGTGCTCTAGAGCAGTGGTTCCCAGCCATGGATGTGTCGGGGACCCCTTGCGGACCGCTGGCAGTGATGGGGGACCCCTTCCAGCGGGGGGGGGGTACGTAAGTAAGTTAACAGATCTGGAGCATGAAACAGGTGCCTTTTATTGCTACGTAGCAGAAAAACATAAAACAAAGGTGCCACATCACTTCATTTTGGTCAGGATATGCGATATGATAATCCCGCCGCGGGGCACCCGAGACACGTAGTTCGGGAAGGTGTGGGGAAGAGGGAAAGGAGGTGACCGAGATGATCTCGTGCGGATTGCTGTCGTAGTTCCGGAAGCAGGTTGCAAATTAGTCACGGCCGGACTGGACTACAAAAAACGTGCCAACTAAAAAAAAAAAATTTTTGTTGAGGGTCTCGCGGACCCCAGAAGTGGCTTCGCGGACCCCCTAGGGTCCGCGGACCCCCATTTGGGAACCACTGCTCTAGAGGAAAAAGGTCCGCCATTTTCCCGTGCATTCTGGCTGCCGCAAGCGGCGGAGCATGCAGGCAGACCCTCGGGGTCCTATATCATCAGAGCATTTCATGAACTTCAACAATCCGCGAACTTACCGGTGGAAAGATATTCGCGTTCCTTTCGAAGCTTTCTTTTTGCATAGCGCGCAGATGTACGGCCTCGCGGCCTCGCGTCAACGGTAAACTGAACCAGATACCCGACTTCGCAGGTGCGGCGCGGCCGAGGAATACGAAACCGCGCCACCACCAGATTTCCGAGATTTCGACAGAAGGGAAGCTAATGTAGCGTAATGAGTAGATTGCTTTTTATAAGTGTTAGAATAGCTCAGAATTTAGTTTACAACGTTAAATTATCACTGTTTATATTGCTGAAAGTTTTCAGTCTTCGATGATTACCATGGCAACGTTGCTTTCTTCCTCTCGTGTTTTGTCGCTCTCTTTCGCGATCTTTCACTCGGGACCCCGGGTGTCGGCGCGCGGGATTTGCCACTCCTCCTCACCCACCTTTACCCCCTGCGCTGTTCCGCCTAGCAGTGTTGCCAGGTCTACTGATTTATCAGTAGATCTACTGATCCACTGAAAAACAAGAAAATCTACTGACTTTTTTTTTAGTAAACATATTAAAATTTATTATTTGGCTCCTTCAGTTCCCAGGGTCGCCCATCAAAGGAAACTCATATTCTCCCAGAATTAAAAACGAAACACTGGTTAGATGGCCCAGAAGCCCGTCGACGGTGACATCGCATCCGGCGTCCGCCGCTCTCCCGAGTGAGCCAATCAGCCCGCGGCGCAGAGAGAGAGGTGTGAGCGCATACGCCTGAACTCTCGGCTGCTCCGAGCTGTGGGGAGAGGGCCGCCATTTTTATTCATTTGCCCGGCGGAATGCATGGGATCGACATCCAAATTTCAGTTCTTTACTTTTATTTGGCAGGCTCTGGCAAGAAAATGATATAATATTATTCCTCGGTGGCTTGAAAAGCTAACAAATTAAGTTTCTTCACGTTTGAACGCAAACTTTGGATCAGGCAAAGAAATAAGCCGGCACAAGACGACGCGTAGCCTCAACAGTGCTCCGCGCAAACAGCGTTGCGTCAAAAATCTTCCACAGCCCAGTAAGGAAAGATGGCAGCCTGCAGAGGACTTCCATTGGACATGTACACGCGCACTTGCCGGAACATCTTGTTTTGGTTTCGTTTCAATAATATTGACAGGTGGATGTCGCACTGTCGCACTCATCTGTTGATCCCAAAAGTGGCTCAGTCTCGATTTCAAAGAATAATCCTCGAAAATCGCAACACTTTATAGTGAATAATAATAAAACAAAACAAAAAGAACAAAAAAATTTTACCGTGCCATTTCATTTCGTCGTTCATAAAACAGGTAAATTTTACTTAAAGGGGCCCTGCAATGGCTTTTTTACTAATTTTTAATTTGCACCAAACCTGAGCGCACTGAACGTAGTAACTTAATGACACTTTTCTTTTCGCGAATTTCGATTTATTTCAGAAGTTATAGGCAAATTAAAATTACAAGAACAAGCAAAAAATAACCTCCTTCATGACGTCCTTGGTTGCTTGGGTGGCCGTGAACTAGACGAGGGGTGGTGAGCTGAGCGAGCGCTCACGGCTGCCGTACTCCGTGTCGACGGCGCGAGAGGGCGCCACTAAAGCGTGTTCTGGATAGGCTGTATGTAGCGGGCAGCTAGAGCGGCTCTCATTGCATTTGCTGCGCGATTAAACACAAATTCGGCATGACACTTCATTGGCCACAAACGACAGCAAACACGGGGTAAAGATCAGTTCAGAATGGGAGCCACTTCGCGCTGCCATACCGCGAAACGGCCAAACCGCAAGACAAAGCTGCTCACCGAAGGCCTTGGGAACGCTCAGAGCCGGCCGGGTCCTTCGGTCCCTACGGCCGCAGCGCCGCCGTACATCCAGGACCTTTCCGTGTCGGCGCCTGATCCCACTACTCCTTTCTAGTAGGCGCCGCCTTTTCCACCGATTGGTGGCGGGTATGTCGACGGATCATTTCTTGTTTCCGTACTTTATAAACTGCATTTGTTTCTTTTCTGATCTCGAATACTGAACAAAAACTACTTTTATAAATAATTGAAACGGTTCGCGCCACTTATATTTTGTATTTCGACTAAAAAGAAGCTTTTAGCGGCTCTGACCAGTAGTAAGCCCAGGACCTAAGACGTCACATTACGCGCGCTTTCGGTACCGCGGGTCGCCCCGTCGGTGGAGGAGGTTTCCGCGTCGTCCGGTTAAAATATGACGCACTGATATTTAGTGACTCTCCGTGCCCGCTGGCTTGCCCGAACCCCAAGAGACGTGGAAACCGCAAAAAAGGTAGACGCTTAAATATGATTGCAGGGCCCTTTAAAACTGGTCTTTTTTTTTCATTTTTATTTGTGTATATTACCATGGTATTTGTTACTCTATACTATTTGTTTGAAGTGTGGTTTAATGTAAATAGCAAAACATGTCAAAACACGGATTTCGTAGAATCTACTGATTTTTTTGGGAAAGGCAGTGTCTGCGTCGACCCGGTCGACGCAACGTCCAGCGTTGGGTAGACCCAGAATTCTGATTGGCTATTAAGAAAAAGGTCACGTGCCAATGTAAATTGAGTGAAATATTTATTTAAATTTATTTATATAAATTTTAAATTAGTAGAAACGAAATCATATTAGATATAATCATTGATTTTTGAGATAACTATTATGTGTGACGTCACGTGCTACATTTGACAAGCGGCGGGAGAATCACTTCGTTGCCCGCGTATCGACCTTTGTTTACATTCTCCGGCTCCGAGTGTTCCAGTAACCTTTGCAAATCCGACTTTGTTTGTCGGTAATCCACGTTTCTGAGCGTTGGTTTTCCCTTCTTGGTGTATTGTTGATTTTTCACGTATGTATTTCTTTTGCGAGATTCCGATTGCCTGTGTATTTCGCCCAAAACTCGGCGTACCACGTGCTTTGATTGCTGGGGGTTCCGTGGTTCCGTGGCGGGTTCCTTGTGGAAAGACCTTCGGCCTTTTCCTATTGAAACCAGCCGTGGCTGTCGAGGTTCAGTCGATTCGTTCTTTAGCGTTGATTAAGCGTCTGTCGGTCATGATCGCTGGGTTGGCGGTCATCCTCCCGAGGCAAAGTAGCCCGCGGGATCGGTGGACAGTCAGCCCGTGCCGAGGTTCTGCGGGAGAGATCAAGGATGACCGGGAGACCAACACTTTCTGCAGGAGTCACAAGGCAGGCCATGGTTTCATCGAACAGCCGAGAGTGGAGCGGAATGCTGAAGGATGGCGGCGTTCACTTCAGTGAGGTCAGTCGATGCGTGCCCTTGTCACCTCAACTTTTTAAAGTTTATTTCTTTATCTGTTATTTGATTGCTGCAGCACACCAGCCCCGTTCTGAAAATAAGGATGCAGCGAAAATGTTTGGCAAGCAGAGGCAGTTTCTTTGCCATATAAATCAACATAAAATGCTTGTAGTGGTAGGTTCATAGGTTTAGCCTCTTGTCCATAACATGCTCCGATTGCTGACGTTGTTATATCTTTCTTAAGTTGACAGCTATTTTGCTTAACATATCTTCGTCCCATCCCTTCAAAAGCCTCAATGGAAGGGTGGGCCAGTAAATGAGGAAAATCACGTAGATCACTTTCCCCAAGCCCTTATGCTAATGACTGACAAGCCTACCTTCACAGTTTTGTGCTCCAACCACAGTTCGCTCTTGCAACAGTGGCCACAGGGCAACCGTTGCCGCAGGGCAATCATTGCCAACTGCACCACCTACGAGCCACCGAAGCCAATTCAAGGCCCTGCGAATGTTACGTGACCTTAAAGAGGGTGACATGCTTAGAGCATATCACATGCCACATTCACAGAGCTGGATTGGCTGAGGTGGCTCGTAGCATCCGCTGCGGTGGGACGTGATGTGAAACAGAGTGTAGACCTGTTGCAAAAATACACATTGATGCTATAGTTGAAATAGGGGAAGTACTCTCTCTGTCAGTGGACGATTTTGCAAATGTTAGTGCCACCAGTAAGCACTATAGAGAATGGACCCTTTGTTTGCTTTCCGGTTCTAGAGTACCAACTGCAAGGAGGTTATAAGTACTAGGCGGGTTCACGTTGCAATATTGGTGAAGTCTAGTCATAAAAAGTTCAAACAATGTTGTGGCCAACGTGACCACAGATCTCTCTGGCTATTGGTGCGCGTGACTTGTCACGTGCGAGATGGATGGTTGATTGTAGGAGGATTCCTTGCAGGCTTGCGCGCGCTCCGTCCGGTTGGTGTTATCAGATCGAAGGCTAGCTACAGTCACATGATGTGGTCATGTTGGGCTGATAAGTGAGGAGGGTAAGGAGAGAAATGAGAAAGGCGAGGCGTCAAGGGAGCATGGCTTGTGGAGGCTACGCGGCTGACGTCATGCCCTCTCCTACCCTTCTATCCTCCTTGACCGACGGCATGTGTTGCTAGGCCGGGTTAGGCTGGGTGGAAAACAAGGCTGCCATTTTGCTTGAAGCGAACGGCACCGTGCTTCAAAATACAAAATACTGAAACAACCGCCACTGGGCACGGAAAAAACTGGCCGGCGGCGCCCAAGAGATACCAAGGGCACCGCCCCCGGTCCTGGGAGGGCGGGGGGTCTGGTCTGCCCCCCCCCCCCTACTCAAAAACAAGTTGGTACGCCACTGTATCGAACCTTCCCCTTCACTTGACTGCAACATTGGTGTTCCCTCCTGTGAAACACCTCGTCTGTCGTCCTCAGTCCACTGTTCTACATCCTTATAAAGAAACCACTTATCAGTTACCAAGTACAGGGTGTCACAAAAGAAAATTTACACGGTCTTTTTTACCTCAAAAATAAACTAGGCATTGCCGAACGCTCATTCTCCGCCCACAGGTAGCCCTAGAGGTCACAACCAGATGCCAAAGTTTCAGCCCGATTCGATAACTTAATCAAAAGTTATAAGTGATTTTCTGAAAATTTCTATGGGAAAATGGCGGCCGACGGAGTTTTCGAACACATGGGGCTCTATGGCACCAGAAACCGAAAACGGGCAAAAATGGGCTCCATTTTCCCATTGAAATTTTCAGAAAATCACTTTTAACTTTTGATTAAGTTATCGGATCGGGCTGAAACTTTGGCATCTGGTTGTGACCTCTAGCTCTACCTTTGGGCGGAGAATGAGCGTTCGGCGATGCCTAGTTTATTTTTTCGGTAAAAAAGACAGTGTAAATTTTCTTTTGTGACACCCTGTAGTCATCACTTTGAA